>JAINVK010000065.1:0-109966 GCA_030068075.1 Paguma larvata
CTTGTGTTGTCATATGTTATATTCTGCTCTTCCAAATCAACTTTGCTTTAGGGACAGGCATAAAATAAATGACTTCTAAAACTTAAAATGTATGTTTGTTTTTGGAAGAATTTCAAAATACTTAATTTTTCTTTTTCTTTTTCTTTTTGTAGTCTGATGATCTACTTCTTACATTCCTGATGATTAATGAATATTTAAACTCCGCTCCTCTTGCAAGTGTATAAAATGTACTAAGACATGCTGAGACTCTCAACATAATTTTAAAGAATTGACCTACACATGTTTGAATGATTGGTTTATAAATCTCTGTCTTTTATTTCAGCTTTAGATACTGGGGAAGAATCCGCAGAGTGAGTACCTCAGGAGGGAGCTCTCCTGATTTGACTTAAAACTAATCTTACAGCCACTGAGATCTAAGGATCAGTGAATTAGCCACGCCACTTTCTTTGGAGAATGCTCCAACTGCTTTGATGTGGTTATACACGATTTAAATGTATTCCATTTAATTTCATTCTTACACTGTATTTTCTGTAGCAGCATAAGATAATTTGATTACTATAAAAATACTGTAGCTAACTTTAGTCTTATTGCACATTATTCACAAGCAGGATTCCACTTGAGAACAAGAAGAGTTGAGTTGAAGTTAATGAAATCTTCAAGTTTTAGTGAAATTTATTGAGTCCTTTTTTGGTGTTTTTATATTTTCCTCCGTGTTCTCATGAAAGAATAACCCACGTTTTATGATTTCATATCCCAGTGATGAGTAATTTTCTAATTTCAAACAATTTGCTACCTATCATGGGCTACATTTATTTGATTAAATTAAGCTAACTTTATAGTAGACCGTATTCTGATATCATTGGGTGATATCATTGGGAGGAAATCTGAACTTACA
Organism: Paguma larvata; assembly: GCA_030068075.1. NCBI lineage: Eukaryota > Metazoa > Chordata > Mammalia > Carnivora > Viverridae > Paguma > Paguma larvata. Next base: position 896 of record JAINVK010000065.1, read on the forward strand.
GTGGAAACTCTATGTTAAGAGCAATAATTTTTTTTTTAATAGCACAATCAAAACACATGCAGCATTTTAATGTAATGCAACCAAAGAATAAAGTAATAATTTGTATTTTTATAGTGCAGGGAAATTGCAGGCTAGTGGTTAGTTTTAAGAAATGACCAAAGACCAGAAACTTTAATTTTGATGGAGTTCGATTTACCAATTTTATCCTTAATGGACTGTGTTTTTTGGGTAATATCTAAAAAAAATCATTGCCTAGCCCATTCAGATTTATATATTACATACTTTTCTCTATATATATTATACTTTGATTAAAAGTTTTAAAGTAAAAAAAAAAGAAATGACGAAAGACAACCAATTGTTTAGAATAATTTTATTTCTTTATACTGAAAGCTTGTTCCAAGTTTAAATTTATCATGGTCATCCTCATTAACATATGTTGTGATATTTTCAGGTTTTTTGTTTCCTTGTTAGATTGGCTATATATGTATGCATGGCAATTACAGAGACAGCTCACTCAAAAAAAGAGAAAAAGTAAAATGAAGATAATGTGTGGTTTTGAACCATATATGACACTGGGGTATTTCATATTTTTTTTATTCCTCATATATTTTTGAATTATATAACAGTTTATTGATTCTATAAATGTGGGCCATGAAGCTTTAAGAGGTTAGCAATACCTTCAATGTTCATAAATGATATGGAAGGAGAGAAAGTTAATTCTGTTTTCTGAGTTCTTATTAAAAGTTATTGGCCTATTAGAAAAGAAGACATTAATGAAGTTAGTGAGAAAAATGTTTGGATACTGTCTTTACTTAAATGGGGTGATTGACTTCTTGCAGAACATGGGGCAGATTGCCCAGATTTTAAACTCTAAGCTTCAATTCTAAATAACTATAGTTAAAGTGAAATAAGGTAAATATAAGGACATATTTTACTTAATATTGTAGAATTATTTAGGTAATTGGCTTTCTTTTTATGTTCAGATTATTACTCCTATAGAAACACAACTTGAATCCAAACAGTTCACCATTCAGTGATTATACTTCTCCATGTTCCTACATCTTTCTTGTTCCATGATTGTAACCACCTTTGGAGGGAGTACATAATATGCCTTCCTCTCATCACTTCTGATTTGATTATTTGACAAACCGTGAAGATGTGGTCAAGAATATATTATGTGTTTCAATGACAATAATTCTCTCACTGGACTGCACTCACATGTCCCTTTTACTTCAGCTAACAGCAGTGATTATAATAGCATTTTCCCCAGATTTCAGGATGAGAGATTCAGAGCTATTGTGGATGACACATCTGTGATAATCTAGAAAATGAGCCAAAATCCTATGTGGAGGAATACACATTTTGCTAAAACTATGTAAAATTATATCAAAATGATTTGGAATCAAGAATGCTGGATCACATATTTATATCCCCCCAAATATTCATAAACACAGATTAGATGATTGGTACTCTCTCACCTTGCATACTTTTAAAAAAGAGATGAGATTCAGAGAGTTTCCCCTCACTGCTGGCCTCCAGGACGCTCCATTTCCTTGCTCTGCTCACAAGTGTGGGATACAGCCCCTGACTGAGTGGGAATCAGGGTATCTGTCCTCCAAAGGATATTTCTTTCTGGTGTTAATAAGTTACTTAGATTATTTGATCTGAGTCTCTTTTATTGAAAATCAAGGGTTTGGATATGTGAAGTGATACCCACTTTAAGTTGTTTATCAACCCATTCATCCAACAATTAACTTTAAGTCAATTTGTTTTAGGCAAACACATCTATCTGTAAAGTAAACAGTATGCCATCTCCTAAATTAGGGATCAGCATTAGCTGTAAAAAGGTAAGGAGAAAATCGATCAATAAATCATAAAAGTACTAACCTCTATTTAAGAACTGTTCACTGCTGATCACTATGAAACTGATAATCATTTTTGGTTTGTTAAGAACAATATAGAGGTTAGAAAGCCTTATAGCAATAGTAAGTCACAGTGGGAACAGATTGAGTCTTTTTCTTCTTGATGAAATGAGATTGAGTGATAATTTAAAATAGAATTTGTTTCTTATAGTATAGACCATTTTAAATGCTACACCAATTACCTATTCATCATCGAAACTCATCTTAAAGACAAAAGTTTGAATTTGTGAGTCATGGGATTTGATGACTTCTAAATAATTTTACTACAGTAGTATTTGGCGGTTTTTAAAAAATGCTATTATTTATTTATTTATTTATTTATTTATTTATTTATTTATTTATTTATTTATTTTTGAGAAAGAGAAAGACAGCAAGCACGGAAAAGGCAGAGAGAGAGGGCACAGAGGATCTGAATGGGCTCTATGCTGACAGCAGAGAGCCAGACGCGCAGCTCACACTCGTGAACCGTGAGATCATGACCTGAGCCAAAGTCAGACACTTAACCAACTGAGCCACCCAGGTGCCCCTAAGGTCTCTGTTTTTGAAATATTCATCCAGGGTGCCCAGATAAGGTTGCTACATTGGGTCAGACAAAGGTGGAAAGTGTGAAAGGGTGTTTGCATCTCATTGAGTCTCAGTTTTCCCTCAACCCCGGAGAGAACAACTCCTGGAGCGCATCCTCTCCATCCCACACACTATCTCCCTCTGCATCAATGGTCTCTCAAGATTGCCCAAGAGATGCAAGTTTGTGCGTGTTCGATCCATTCATTAATGCAACATCTAGTTGTTGAGTGTTGAAACAAATCCCTCTTGGAGTCCATTCTGTTTGATCTTCTTTTTGGATTTTATTGCCTAGAGTGTGTATCAAATATTGCAATTCCTAGGAAAAGTCATGAAATCTGAAAAACGCAAATATGCTTGGGCAATTTCTTTTTATCTTTCATTTATCACTTGCCATCACAAATTTCAATTAATTTTAACCATTTTAATTAGTTTAACTTGTAAAATGTAAATGGGATAAATGAATAAATTGGCTTTATTTCTTACAACTTGAATCCATTGACAGTCTATTGGCTGCATAGTTTTCAACCATTCTTTGCTGTTAATGTGCCTAAAACTATTTTAGTATAAAATGTCAATTGGTGTGTTTGTTGACAGGCAAGGAAAATCATCCTTTAAACAAATTAAACAGTTCAAGATGATATATTTTTTTTTTTTTCTTTTTCAAGATTTTTATTTAGATTCCAATTAGTTAACATACAGTGTAATGTTAGTTTCAGGAGTAGGATCTAGTAATTCATCATTCATATACGACACCCGGTGCTCATCACAACAAGTGCCTTCCTTAGTCCCCATATGTGGAATTTAAGAAACAAAACAGATGAACATAGGGGAGCAAAAAGAGAGAAAACCAAGAAACAGACTCAACTATAGAGAAAAAACTGACATATTTTTAATAAATATTCATTCCCAAGGATACTCCCAAATCAAACAGGAAATTTGTCCAGACCATTCAGGAAGGGAAAAAAAAAAAGTTGACCCTATGGATAAGAACATGCATTTTAAACTGTGCACAAAAATTTTTTAAAGGACGTAAATTATACTCTTTTTGCTATCTAATTTATACAATTAACAATAGTTAATTTCTTTATCTTCAAATGAACATTTAAATGTTCCATAGTCATTATTGTTAATGTTGAAAAGTTAACATCATTTTTCCCATTATAGAATTATTTACAATAGATTTCTGAAATAAGGGAAATAGGGGTGCTTAGATGGCTCAGTTGCTTATGTGTCTGGCTTTAGCTCAGGTCATGATCTCATGGTTTGTGAGTTCAAGGCCTGCATTGGGCTCTGTGCTGACACAGTATGGAGTCGGCCTCAGATTCTGTGTCTCCCTCCCTCTCTCTGCCCCTCCCCTGCTTGTGCTCTCTCCTTCTCTCTCTCAGAAATATTAAATGAATAAACAAAATAATATAATAATATAAGAAGCATAAATCTATGTATTAGGAATAATTAATCTGACTTATTCAATGAGGTCAATTTACTTTTTGGTAAATTTTAATTACTGTTGCCATTCAGCTAATTTTTTTTATCAAGATTCATATTTTCTTTCTTTCAGATATTTAACCCATTTGTTTATAATATACACCGGTCTGAAACAGATGGAGAGTCAGAGGAATGTCTCAGAATTCATTCTTTTGGGACTTTCGTATGACCATTACACGCAAATATTTTGCTTCGTGCTCTTCCTATTCTGTTATGCTACTCTCTTGGTAGGAAACCTTCTGATCCTCATCTCCATTCGATGCAGCCCTCTTTTCCACCAACCAATGTACTATTTCCTCAGCCACTTATCCTATATGGACATCTGCTACACCTCTAGCATTACACCCAAATTCATTGCTGACCTCCTGGTGGAAAGAAAAGCCATCTCCTATGGTAACTGTATGTTACAGGTCTTTACCATGCACTTCTTCGGAATGATTGAAGTCTTAATCCTCACAGTCATGGCCTTTGATCGCTACGCTGCCATCTGCAAGCCTCTCCACTACATGCTTGTCATGAACAGGACAAGGTGCAATCTCCTAGTCTTGGCTGCTTGGGCTGGTGGGGCTGTCCACTCCTTTCCTCAATTTTGTCTGGTAATCAGGTTGCCCTTCTGTGGTCCTAATGAGATTGATCACTATTTTTGTGATATTTTTCCTTTGCTAAAAGTTGCCTGTACTGATACCTATGTTACCGGTGTCCTTTTGGTTGCCAATTCAGGAATGGTTCCCTTAGGGACATTTGTGGTCTTATTTTTTTCTTATGTCATTATATTACTCACTTTAAGAAATCACTCAGCTGAGGGAAGACGCAAAGCCCTCTCTACCTGTGGGTCTCATATCACTGTGATAGTTTTATTTTTTGGGCCTTCGTCTTTGCCTACCTTCGACCTCCGACCACGTTCCCTGAGGATAAAGTATTTGCTCTATTTTACACCATCATCGCTCCGATGTTCAATCCCTTAATCTACACTCTGAGGAACTCAGAGATGAAAAATGCTATGAGAAAAGTCTGGTGTCAAACATCAGAGCTCAATATCTTTTTAACAAAACAGGGGGTGCTAGATGTGGATAGCGGGGAGAGGAAACCAACTCATAGAGTAATTTTTCAACTGGTATCATTTTATGAATGACAGAAGTAGGACTTGGAGTTTAATAGTAACTACAAAGAAATATTAATTCATCCATATAAAATATAAGCTTAAAGCTTAGTTCATTTCGCAGGCTTTGAAATGGTATGAACAGGTTGACATGCACAAAATCAGTTATATGCATAAGATGATGTTATACGAGCTGAGAATTGTATGTGAAAAAGAAAATTGTAGAAATAATGGATTAGAAAATTCATGTTTGGTGGCTAGACTACATGATGAGGCATTCTGTATGGCAAAGGGGCAGTTAAATTCCATGATTTTAAGACCAAGTTTTGGCTTATGATATGATCTTCACCTAAATGAACTCGAGAGGTATGTAGAAATTAATTACATAGCAAGAAGTATACATAATAAAATCTGATTTAAAGTGATTCTGTGGTTTTAACTCTCTGGACTTCACATTGGAAATAAAAATAAACTGGCAAAGGGGTACCTGGGTGGTGCAGTCGGTTGAGTGACTGACGTGGTCCCAGATCTGGCTGTGGTCTTACCCTTTGTGGGTTTGGGCCCTGTGTTGGGCTCTGGGGTGGTTGGTGTGGAGCCTGCTGGAGATTCTGTCTCTTCTCTCTGCCACCTACCCTGCTACTGTGCTCACTCTCTCTCATTCTCTCTCTCAAAATTAATAAATAATTTTTTAATAATAAAAAAATAAACTAGTAAAGATAGAGTGAAATCAATTATTCAAGATATTAAAAACACACTCACTGCTTTTCTACATATTGGTCCATTAAAAACATCCATAAAGGAACTGAATCATAAAATGCCAGAAATTAGTAGGAATGGCACTGTTCATTGGGTCCAGAGTCTTTATTATTTACAGAAGAAATGAATTCAAACAAACTTCAATCCAAACACCCTGTGATACAAATCACGGAAATGAGTGGACATGACAAATCATCTTTGTAAATAACATGACGAGGAGAGCTTGAAATATTCTCTAGAAGATATCTGAAACAAATTTGATGAAATGTGTTTATTTTTACCTCTAATAAGATGCAAAAATAAATGCTTTCTTTAAAAACAAGAAATATCATAAAGATGGAAGATATTGTGTAACCAGATTATATAAATAGAATGATAATGAAAATACATGAAGACTTTTAGTTCACGTAGATGCAATACTAAAATTACATGGATTATAAAGACCTTATATACAGAAGGATAGAAGAGAAAAGAAGTTTATGAGGGAGATGTAATTCAATAGAGTTTTTATACCAGAGAGGAATTGGACAGATAATCAGTTTGTCAAGTTACTAATAAAACAAAAGTATTGCCACATTTAAAAGTTCAAACTCTACCTTTTATTTAATGTATTTTTTTTTTAAACCAATTTGCTCAACTTACCTTTCTGGGGTCCTAATTAGATAGATCACTACATATGTGATGTGAAGCCCCTTTTGAAACAGGTATGCAAAAATATTTGTGTTAGTGTCTTCGTGATTGCTAATTCAGGCATGTGGGTGGCAGCCTTTTTTGTTGCCCTGGTGGCTTCTTACACACTCATATGATTGAATCCTAGGGCCCACTCTCTGCAGGGTAAGGCAAAGCTCTACCTGCAACTTTCACATAATGGCGGTAGTTTTATTCTTTGTCCCCTTTATCTCTATTGATGCTCTACCTGTGGGGAGTGAGAAGAAAGATAAGGAAATCTTTCTGTTTCACGTGGTAATTGCCTCCATGCTGAATCCTCTCATCTCTACCCTGAGAAACATGGGGAAGAAAAGCACCATGTTGAAGGCTTGGTCTAAAATGGCCCAGTCAGAATTCGTGTATATGAGTGATATTTATTGTACTTTTGATCCTGTGTACCAAAGCCATTTATCATTTGAGATGTTGTAGATAGTATACAAGCTTTGTTTGGACACTTGGGCTAAATTACCTGAGACTGATGTCAAGGAATCAAGTTCCTGTGGATCAGATTACAATCTGCACCTTAAAAGATCCAACTCGTTCCTTGTGTGACCACTTGCATGTGAGGAAGCTAGAAATGTCCTGAAGCACATCTCTGATCCTATCACTCCCTTGCCAAAAATTTGCGAGGAATCCTATCTTCCTTGGAATAAAATCCAACCTTCTGCTTGTTTGTCAGAAATCTTCCATAAATTATTTGAGTCTAATTTGCCAATCTCAGAAGTCACTCCATTGGCAGAAAGTGTGGTGTTACAATGATAAGCTTTAGGGTCAAGGAGATCTTGGTGATTACTGGCAGTTAGCTTTTATCTCTGAGTCTTGGCAATTTGGTTTAATTATATTAGTCTCTCTTTTAAAAAAGATATTGTACTTCATAAAGATGTAATATTACTTTGGTTAACATATGTGAAGTTTTAGCATGGCACATAGTTACCAGAAACTCATGGTGTTATATTTCTTCTGTTTGCTTTTCTCTCCGTGTATCCCTATGCCCAGAGACTTTCATCCAGCTACACTGGGCCCACCTCTATTTTCCAAACATACTCCAGAATCTATCAGCCCTGTGGCTTTATTTCAGCTATTCTTCTGCTTCAGATTCCCTACCCCCACACTCGAGGGTCCATGTCTTACGTATAATTCACACTCGTGATGTCATGTTATTTAGGAAGACTAGATGTATGGATGTAATATGAATGTTATATGAAATATAAAGATAAAAGACATATGGAATAAAACATAGAATGTCTTTGTGACCTTAAATTGGAGAAAAATTTTTTTCTAAATATGTGGAGCAAAAGCGTCCATAAAAAAAAGACGATTTGCACTTCACCAAAATTAACACTATGCAGGAGAACTAGTATATAAACAGAAATGAATGAAATAGTGGAAGATGTAAATGCAACTAGTAGCTGTCTCTGAGGGTGTGTAGAGGTCAAGGTGAGAGATGTGACCAGCTATTTACTCCTGTAGACTGGTACAGGCTAGCTCTTGAGTACAGCTTGATCGACACTGGGTAGAACATTGAAGTAAACTAGCTGTAATCACTGGGTTCTAATGTCCTTTATATTTAGTTCTAGAATCTTTCATTTATTCAGGGTTCTTAAACTCTTAAAGCCTGGAAGCAAAGACTAAACTTAGAATAACACATTTTCTGCTCCAGATCTTTACTGACTATTTGAGCTAGTTATTTAACGTCTAGAAAGTTCTGTGTTTTTATCTACCAGTAAAGCTAATAATATTTGTGTCAAAATATGTGTTATCATAAGTGTTGAATAATATGATGAACTTAATCCAGCCAATAATCTCTCAGTATATTTTTTGTTAATATTTGGCTAAGTTGTCTGACCTGAAACAGATTAAATATTATAAAATTTGATTTTCTGACATTTCCTCACATGAGAAAACTTTACATGAATGGTAGAGACAGACCATCTGGCTTTGGTGCATGCAGATGAGACTGAGTCTGAACAACACACGAGGAGTCAGTGAGCAGGGAAAGAACCAGATGTTAAATACATGAAAACTTTGTTGTTCTTTGCTCCCTTCCTCTGATTTTTCCATATCATTTTGCTTTTCCTCCTTGTCAGGTTATGAGGAGGAGATGTTTACTCTTATCTTTTCTTTTGTTTTCCATTTTTCAACCACGTATTCCATCAATGGTAACCTCATACTAAGTATGATATCACAAGTCATTGATTTTATTTATCTACTCACTCTGCGCATCAAGGATCTTGGTAATTCCCCCCAAAGGACTGTAAGTGGCCATCTTTGGTTCTCTTTGTCCTACCTCATCTCAGATTTTCCTGAAAGCTAACCTGATCCAATTATAGGCTAACATGTCCTTCCTGTTCTTCAGAAAGCAGAGTGAGCACAGGACAGTCAGAGTTTCACGAATTGCTCTGACTATAGCCTTTTTGAGCCTGCAGGGGAAAAGGGCCAATTTTATTCCAAATAGGCAAATACGGAAAGTGTAAACCCAAGAGCACCGAGCACATTAACTATGGACAGTGGCTTTGCAGTACTTGCACCAAGATCTGTCTAGACATGCCTTTGGGAATGTAATTACATAGACTTTCAAAGACCTATTAATTCTTGCCACATCAGTGTGTATTCTGTTCCTCTGTACCAAATAGTCCACAGGCATAGACATAAAATAAATGGATGGTCCCTAGGAACTTAATAGCTGTGTTCGCTTTTGCAAGAATATAAAAATACATTTTGCTTGCTTTTTCTTCTGAGCTATTATTAAGAAGACGAATCAGCATTCGAAATTCCTAGCCCGCTTTCCACGGGGCTGAAGATTCACTTCATCACTGAGTCGGATTGAATATTTGAAGTCCACTTCCCTTGTAAACGGTAGAAGGTTTAAGACGTGTTGAAAATTTCAAAATATTTGCAGAGAATTAATCTGAATGTGTTTGAATTACGGGTTTGTAAATTCTCTGCAACTTATTCCAGATTTTTGTGTCAGAGACGAACTGGCAGAGTGAGTATCTGAGGTCGGAATGCTTCCTGATTTGTGTCAAAACTAGCCTGACAGCCACTCAGATCTCATGGTTAGTGAGTTACCCTTGTCACCTTGGTTTGGGATTGGTCCCGCAATACATATGCTAGGCTAATGGTGTGTGTGGGTGTGTTTGTAAGTTTGTTTGTTTGTTTTGTTTTTTGAGAAAGAGGGAGTGCAAGCAAGGGAGAGGCAGAGAGAGACGGGAAGTCTCAAGCTGACAGCACGGACCCCAACCTGGGGCTCCAGCTCAAGAAACTGTGAGATCATGACCTGAGCTGAAATCAAGAGTCAGACACTTAACTAACTGAGCCACTCAGGCATCCCACTTGTGTGTTCTTTATATTTATTCTACAGAATTTCATTCTAAAGGCTATAACTTCTTCTGCAGCATGGGACAATTAGATTACTATAAAGATGCTTTAGCGTAATTTAGTTTTAAATGTACATTAACTACAAGCAAAATTCCCGTTTTGGGGAACACGAGTAGAGTTAGAGAAAGCATTTTCAAGTGGGCAGTGAACGTCACTGTGTCCTCAACTCATGCTTAACGGCATCCTCCGTATTACTATTAAGAAACAGACCAGCTTCTGCTTGAATATGTAGAATTCAGGTGCCACCCAGGTGCCCCAAGAGAGAAATAATTTCCTTATGTTTCAAAACATCTGCCATCCTCGAATAGTTTTATCTGGGTCAACCAAGGTAAGTTGATCTACATTCTGTGACGCTAAGAGAAACTATGAACATGTGGTAACAATTCGTTTACATTTAACAGCTTCTATTCCTTTATGGGCAACATAATCCAAAAGGTACACATAATTCGGATTCAATAATACCAAAAATAAAGTAATCGCTTGAATACATTTTTGTAGAGAAACATGCTATGATGATCAGTCGATTATGATATTAACAGAGTTTCAGTAACAGATTGTTGAAGTTGCCATTTACCTGATCACACTGAAGTCCTTTATTTATCCGCCGCGATTTCAGTTTTTCTTCAGTATCACTATATTGTTTTATGACAGTAATTCTCCTCAACGATTTTTTCCCGCTTCTCTTTCACCCCTGCTAACAGCAATGATCAGACAGCATGGGGGGTTGTGAGCTATTGTAGATTAAATTGCGATGATCTAGAAAACAAGCAGGAATCTTTTTGTTTAAAAGTGTATTATTTATGGGGTCTGAGTGACTCAGTCGGTTAAGCGTCCGACTTCGGCTCAGGTCGTGATCTCGCTATCTGTGAGATCGAGCCCGCTTTGGGCTCTGTGCTGACAGCTCAGAGCCTGGAGCCTGCTTCGGATTCTGTGTCTCCCTCTCTATCTCTGTCCCCTCTCCAGCTAGTGCTCTATCTCTCTCTCTCAATAAATAAATAAATAAATAAATAAATAAATAAATAAATAAATAAAAGTTTATTATTTATTTTTATTTTTTTTTGAGAGATAGACCACCTGCACAAGTAGGGAAGAGACAGAGATGTGGAGAGAGAGAGAGGGAGAGACAGAATCTGAAGCAAGCTCCAGGCTCTGAGCTGTCAGCACAGAGCTGTGATATTGGGCTTGAACTCACAAACCGTGAGATCATGACCTGAGCTGAAGTCAGATGCTTAACCACCAGAGCCATCCAGGCACCCCAGAAAACAAGGAGAAAGCTTGATGAGGAATTCACAATTTTGTAAGACTGAAGGCAAAGAATTTCAAATGTTTTAGAATCAGAGAGTTCTAGAATACATATCTATCTTAAATATTCCCTCTTTACTTACAGAAATACTCAAAAGACAGATGGGGTGTCTGTTAACCCATTATCTTGCATATTTTTTTTCTACTCAGATGAGGAATCAAAACAGTCTTTTTACTGATACCCTTCATGGCATCTCTCAGCTCTCTCCCTTGAAATATAGCCCCAGGTTGAGGAAGAAACAGGATTTCTGTCTTTTAACATTTATAGTGTGTTACTTTTCAAACCTGAGACATGACTTAGATTCTCTTGATATGTGTCTTCTATCTAGAATCAGAGATTTGAATTGGTCACATGATTTCCACATGTATATCGTTCACAGTCTACTTAAATAATGGCTGCCTGTAAGTCAATTTGTTTTATGTCAATAAGTGTATCTGAAAATTAACATTATTTCTACCTCCTGAACAAAGAGTAGTATCAGTTGCAACAAGTAGAAGGTGGGCCAATGCCCCTTACACTCCTGAAACTTCTCTGTACTCCTTAGATACTGCTAGCCGCCAGACACTCTGACATAATTATTTTACTTTGTTATAAAAAGGGGATACTAAGCCTTGTTAGTGATTTTGAAGGCAAAGTAGGAACAAATTGAAAATTTCTACTTTTACGAGTGTAGCATTTTGAGTAGTGATTTAAAATAGAATGGATGTTTTAGAGTATAGGCCATTTTAAAACATACCATAGCTGTCAACTGTTTGCCATCTAAAATCTTCTCAAAGATTATAAATACATAGGTATTAAATTTTTGAGTCACTAAACCATTTTTGATGGTTTCTTTTTTTTTTAATGTTTATTTATTTCTGAGAGAGAGATACAGAGCATGAGCAGGGGAGGGGCAGAGAGAGAGGGAGACACAGAATCCGAAGCAGGCTCCAGGCTCTGAGCTGTCAGCATAGAGCCCAGCATGAGACTCGAATTCATGAACCGTGAGATCATGACCCCTGACAAAGTCATATGCTTAAGTGACTGAGCCACCCAGGCACCCCTAGAGATGATGGTTTCTAAGCAATATTACAACAAAAGAATTTTGTGTTTTTTTAATACGCATCTGGGGGCCAGATATGACTGTTGCTCTAGATCAAGACTTATGATGAAGGGGTGTTAGCTTTTGTAAACCCACTAGAATCAGGTATTTCCTCAATAGTGGTAAAATAGCTCTTGGAAATGCATTCATTTTGCATTGACTAAAGAATGTTTTAAGATATATGTTAGATACAAAGATGCAAATTCCTGAATTTTTCATTTATTTATTATTGTAACAAATACTACTGAGTGCTAATTCACCATGAAGTTTGTCTTCAAGTTACTTTCTGTATTATCTCCTTTATTGACCCTTGATCTTTATTTTATAATTAAAACATGAATTTTTTTCACATAAGCCTTGAAATATGCATGATTCAAATATACTTGGGCAATTTAACAAGCTTATCTTTCCTTTATCAATTGGTATCACAAACTTCAATCACTATATATGGGAGGTGCAGAAAGAGAAGGTGACACAGAATCTGAAGCAGCTCCAGGCTCTGAGATGTCAGCACAGAGACTGATGCAGGGCTCTAACTCATGAACTGTGAGGTGATGATCTGAGCTGAAGCCAGACACATAACCGACTGAGCCTCTCAGGCTCCCCGAGGGAGAGGAAATCTTAAGCAGGCTCCACAGTCACCATGGACCCGATGTGGGGCTTGATCCCAGGACCCTGGGATCATGACCTTAGTTGAAATCAAGAGTGGGTTGGTCAACCCATGAAGCCATGCAGATGTCCTGACAGTATATAGTTTTAAAATTGTATTTAACTCATGAAATATAAATATGAGAAATGACTGGGTTTCCTGAATATTTTTCAAAATTCTAGTCATTAATTGATATCTTTCTTTTGCTGTATAGTTTTCAACCACTCTTTTATTTTTAATATAAGAGTAATTCCATTTGTTTAACATGGCCCATTGACTACGTTTGACCACAAAGCAATGTGTAGTATGCTCTACACAAATTAAAGTCCAGGAGTTCAATCTGGATGTTTAAACAAATGTGAATTTCTTTGGAATTCATTTACAGAAAATTAAGGAAGTGTATTCAAATAACTTTAAAAGAAGGAAAGTTGATTTATCAGTAAGTTACAAGAATTGAGAAATATAGGAAATTTTTTTTGTTTTAGGGTCAATTAGACTAAATAATATAATTAGCAGTCTTACATAATTAAGTACATAATTAGTGCTAATCAATACATAATTAAGGGTAATAAAATGCTTTATTTTCAAAATATATTTAAATATTTTAGGCAATTGCTAGTAATGTTGCATAAAATATATAATTATTCTCTTTACTGTCATTATAAATTAGTTTCCTGATAGATTTATAAAAGACAACATTATAAAAGGAAGCCTAATTCAATAAATCAAGAATAATTGTTATTAATTCTATTTCTGTCAGCATATATTTTAATGAATTTTGTATTATTGTGTCATACAGTTAATTCTTGCCTCCAATTATGTGTTCTTTCTTTCAGAAACATTAGTCCTTGTGAAAGCATACACCAAACTCAAATACATGAAAAGCCAGAGAAACATCTCAGAATTCATTCTTCTAGGACTTTCATATGACCAGAACATACAAGCATTTTGCTTTGTCCTCTTCTTATTCTGTTACGTTGCCTTGTTGGCAGGAAACCTTCTGATCCTCATCTCCGTTCGATGCAGCCCTCTTTTTCACCAACCGATGTACTATTTCCTCAGCCACTTATCCTTAATAGACATCTGCTAAACCTCTACTGTTACACCCAAGTTAATCGCTGACCTGCTGGTTGAAAGAAAAATCATTCCTACAGTAACTGCATGTTACAGGTCTTTACGATGCACTTCTTCGAGGCACTGAGATCTTCATTCTTACCGCCATGGCCTTTGATCGCTACGCTGCAATCTGCAAACCTCTCCACTATGTGATTATCATGACAGAACAAGATGCAATCTCCTAGTCTTAGCAGCTTGGGCTGGTGGGGCCGTCCATGCTTTTCCTCTCTTTTCTACTGCGATCGGTTTGCCCTTCTGTGGTCCTAATGAAATTGATCACTACTTTTGTGATATTTTTCCTTTGCTAAAAGTTGCCTGTACTGACACCTACATCACTGGTATCCTGGTGATTGCCTTTTTCAGGTATGGTCGCCTTAGTTACCTTTATTGTCTTATTTGTTTCTTATGGTATTATATTATTCACTTTAAGAAATCTCTCAGCTGAGGGAAGACGCAAAGCCCTCTCTACCTGTTGGTCTCATATCACTGTGGTCATCTTATTTTTTGGGCCAGTAATCTTTATCTACCTTAGACCACCTACTACTTTTCCTGAGGACAAAATATTTGCTCTGTTTTACACCATCATTGCCCTATGTTCAATCCCCTAATCTACACTCTGAGAAACTCAGAGATGAAAAACACGATGAGGAAAGTTTGGTGTCAAACATTATTTTTAAGGGAAGCACACAATTAATTTGAAGAAGCTTATTGGCTAAGCAACTTTTGAGAAAAAAAAGAGGGAGGTGCGAATGAAAAAAGTAGGGACTATCTCATCGATTTTGTAAACCATCACTCTTGTGACTGGAATGAATGCAAGCAATAGGGCTACAAGTTTAAAGTACTCACTAAGAAAATATTAATTCCTGCATGCCAAATCAATTGGTAACTAAGTCAATTTTGTCAGGTATATGTAGGGTAACCTACATGAAAATAAACAATTGGGCCAAAGCAAATAAGCCAATGGTATATTGATTAGTGAATTATAATGGAAAATATTTAATGATACTTTTCTTAAACTTTGAACTTAGGGGCCAGGCCACACAATGACAGACTTTCTTGGGAGTTCAGAAGTTGAAATCTAAAAAGAAAGGCTATAATCTAAATTAGATTAATTAAATTATTAATTTAATTTTAAATAATTGATTAAATCTAAGTGAATTAATTTAATTTCATGTACAATGTTCATATATACATCCTCTGGTTTATACAGAAATCAGTTGTGCAAACAATAAATATTAGAGTAGAATCTGCTTTTAAGCAATTCCTGGGTGTCAGCTCTCCTGATGTCCCATTGAAAATCAGTAAGAATACGTAGTGAAGACAGAATGAAAGTCTAGACCTCAGAATGCTGCAACACGCTGGTATTCCACCTATTGGAGGAGAGTTTAACAACATTTCCCATTAACTTAAGAGACTATATATATTAAAATTTAAGTGTCGACTCACTGTTACTTGCCTAAAATTGGTAAGTAAATGGTTGGTCATTGGATCCATAACTTAAGACTTTTCCTACTGCAATGACAGAGTGAGAGAGAGAGAACTCGCCAAAGATAAATAAGATGTTATCTAACCGCAAAGTAAATGAAAAACCAAAAAATACAAATGCATTTTGGGTGCACACGGATATTCATTGCAGCTGTATTCATAATCACCAGACCTTGGAAGCAACCAAGATGTCCTTCAGTAGTGAATAAATAAATAAACTATTGTACATGTGGCGATGGAATAAGATTCGGCACTAAAAACTGAGCTATTAAGGTAAGAAAATACATGCAGAAAACTTAAATGCATATTTCAGGGTGAAAAAAGCCAATGTAAAGTGGCTATCTTTTGTGTGATTTCAACTACACGTCTTCCTTGACTTACAACTGGGGTTATGTCCCAATAAACCCAATAAACCCATCATCTGTTGAAAAAAATCTAAGTCAAAAATGCATATAACACACCCAACCTACCAAACTTCATAGTTTAGCCTAGCCTACCTTAACTGTGGTCAGAACACTTACATTAGCCTCGTCATCAACTATAAGGCTTATTTATAATAATAAAGTACTTAATATCTTATGTAACTTGTTGAATACCATACTGAAAGTGAGAAACAGAATGACCGTACAGGCGCAAAATGGTTATAAGTGTGTTGAGCATTGACCATTGTGTTCGATTGGCTGACTGGAGATGCAGTTTGCTGCCTCTGCCCAGCATCTGAGAGGGTATCATACTTCATCTACTAGCCAGGAAAAGATTCAAATTCAAAATTCAAAGTATAGTTTCTACTGCCTGTATATCATCTTTGCACCATTGTAAAGTAGAAAAGTATAAGTCGAACCATCGTATGTTGGGGACCACCTGTACATGACATTCTGGAAAAGGCAAAGCTATGGAAACAGCAAAAAGATCAGTCAGCGGATGCCAAGGATTAGGGGAAAGGAGAGGAATAAATAGGTGGAACCCAAAGGATTTTTAGTGTAGTGAAAACTGGATATTGTCATTATACATGTCAAAAGCATAGAATGTAAACAACCACTCGGTGAAGAAACGCTTGAGCTAAAGCCGACCCAAATGTAAAACACCAAGGATGAACTCTGATGTAAACTGAATTTGGGGGGGATAATTATGTGTCAATGTAGATTCATTTACTGATAACAAACGTAACACCTTGAGAGAGAGATTTATCCCAGGAAGCCGGGGGTGGTGCAGTGGTGGTGGTATATGGAATCTCTGTAATTTCCACTCTACTTTGTGGTGAAAGTAAAACTTCTCTAAAAAATAAAGTTTATTATTAAAAAGTACCTTGTAGCACAATACTTAAATTAAGTCATCTCGTAACTAAATGAAGAAGAGTCTTCTGAAAAAGATTTTCTACTGGAACCAGATAAAACCTTACAGCTTTAGTGGTAAAGTCTTTTGCTCATGCTTAATAGTTTTAAAATTAAGATCACTTAAGAAACATGGCAATTTTGGGGTGTCCGGGTGGCTCAGTCGGTAGGGTGTCCAACTTCGGCTCAGGTCATGATCTCACCGCTTGTGAGTTTGAGTCCCACATCAGGCTCTGTGCTGACAGCTCAGAGCCTGGAGCCTGCTTCAGATTCTGTGTCTCCTCTCTCTCTCTGCCCTCCCCTGCTCGTGCTCTGTCGCTCTCTGTCTCTCAGAAATAACGAAATGCTAAAAATTTTTTTAAATAAAAAATAAGAAAAGAAACAGCAATTATAACAGAGAAGGGATTGGATACTGGAATTTTATGAAAGGAAGATAGTTATAACACTGAAAGAGTTTTAGATTAGGCAAGTGTGATACAGGAGGTATGAAAATTTTGACAGAAGTGAGCAAAGAAGCATAAAGAGCAGGAAGAAGATGAGGGAGATAAAATTAGAATTTTTATAGCAAAGAGAAATTGGACAACTTACTATCACAGCAGCTACTAATGAAGAAACAAAAATATTGCAAGATTTGATGTTATCTTTGAAAAAACATCACAAAACATTTGTCAGTGAAATATCGAAAGAGTAAGTAGTTAAAACGACCAGTTTCATCCAGCATCTGCTGGCTATGTCAGTTATTCATCAGACCCTTGATTTCGACTCGGGCCATGAGTTCAGTCATAATCTCATGGTCCTGAGATTGAGCCCCGTGTTGGGCTCCATGCTGGGTGCAGAGACTAAGATTCTCTCTCTCTCCTTCTCCTTCTACCAGAAACACACACACAACACACACACACACACACACACACACACACACACACTCACTCCACACGCAAACAAAAACAAAAAACAAAAAGAAGACCAATTTTATTACTAGAAGAAAAATAATTTTCATGTGTAGAATTGTTAGATCATGAAAATGAGCAGTATCATGTAATCAACAATCAGATTAAGTCACAAATTACCAGTATACCATACCACAAGCCTTCTTTAGACCTATTTAAGAATCATCATCTTTGAAAACCATCACTATCTTCATCTAAAAAGTTGATTAAAATTCCTATTTTTTGATTTTGTAGAGAAATAGCAAAGCAGATTGTGGTCTTAAGTGTCTGTTTTCTCATTACAAGTCCGTGAGATTCAATCGTCATATTTTATCTATATTCTGATCGTTTTTCATTCATTTATAGTATCTCACTGCCTGGTACGTGACACCTGATACAGTATCTTGTTGCTAGATATTCAGGCCACCTCCTGTTTAAGGATATTATGATTTAAGCTGCTTTGAACATTTTGAATGTGTTTTGGTGAATATATATCATCTACTGATATGTGCTTTTTACAGAAGATGCACCTAACAGTCAAAATGCAGTGATATTTGAAGAAATTATATATGACATATATCATGTTATATAAATATATACATGTACACGTAAAACAAAATAGACTTAATACAAGAGCCATTCTCATTCTTAAAATTATTAAAATTGATAGAATTTGCAACACTGAAACATTTATAAATCCGAATGGGTATGCATATAGAAAGATATAGAGGATTTGATCCAAAATAATAAGCAGAAAACTATGGAGATATAAAAATCACTACACTCATCAGCTTGTGAGTAAAGAAGTTACCTAAAGAACTCATCTTATTCAATGCCACAACTTTATCCTCAACGAGTGCCAAATTATCTGCACCACTCGGAATAGCTAATTTGATGATAATTCAGTTAAAGTAGAAATAAAAAATAGCTTTCAATCTCAAACATATGGTAATTTAAAAACTTTTTACTGATGATGAGTGACATTGAGCATTGTTTCATGTGTCTGTTGGCCATCTGAATGTCCTCTTTGGAGAAGTGTCTATTCATATCATCCGCCCATTTCTTCACTGGGTTGTTTTTTTTCGGGTTTGGGAGTTTGGTAAGTTCTTTATAAATTTTAGATATTAGTCCTTTATCCGATATGTCATTTGCGATGATCTTTCTCATTCCGTTGGTTGCCTATTCGTTTTGTTGGTTGTTTCTTTTGCTGTGCAGAAGTTTTTATCTTGATGAGGTCCCAATAGTTCATCTTTGCTTTTAATTCTCTAAAATAAAAAGTGAAAATAAATCTTAATAGAAAATAGAGAATAAATGAAAATAAAACTATAAAAATTGTATTATCAAAAAAGTATACCAGTGCTTACTGGTATAAGCTAGCTTGTAATAAAAAATACATTATGGCATCCATAGACGACTTGTTATCACCTAATTGTAACTACACTTGATCTTAGCCAAAATATTGGGTGTTGTACGTAAGTGTTAGATCACTAAATTCTATACCTGAAACTAATACTACATTGCATGTTAACTAACTGGAATTTAAATAAAATCTTGAAAATGAACCTAATTGTATCTTATTTTTTTAATTTTTTTAACATTTATTCACTTTTTAGAGACAGAGTGTGAGCGGAGAAGGGACAGAAAGAGAAGGAGACACAGAATCTGAAGTAGGCTCCAGGCTCTGAGCTGTCAGCACAGAGCCCGATTCGGGGCTTGAACTCATGGATGGCAAGATCATGTCCTGAATTGGAAGTCAGATGCTCAACCGACTGAGCCACCCAGGGGCCCAAACCTAATTGTATCTTAATACCCAAAGTATTACCTATAAATATTTTAAATGTTTATTTAAAAAGTTAGTGTTTACTTATTTTGAGAGAGAGAGAGAGAAAGAGAGAGAGAGAGAGTGAGAGCGCCAAGCTGGGGAGTGGCAGAGAGAGGGAGACAGGATACAAAGCAGGTTCTGCACTGTCAACTCAGAGCCCTGTGTGGGACTTGAACTCACAAACCCTGAGATGATTACCTGAGCCAAAGCTGGACACCAAACCAACTGAGCCACCAAGTTGCCCCGCCTATCAATCTCTTAGAACAAACAACATATTGAACTGTGAAATGCTAAAAGTTATTCCTTTGAAATCAGGAAGAAGTGACAGTATAACCAGTTTAAACTTAAAAACATTTTTTAAGTTTATTTATTTTGAGAGAGAGAATGGGGGAGGGGCAGGGAGAGAGAAAGAGAGAGAGAGAGAGAGAGAAAGAGAGAGAGAATCCCTAGCAGGCCCTGCATCATCAATGCGAAGCCCGATGTAGGGCCCAAATTCACGAACTGTGAGATCAAGAACTGAGCCAAAGCCTGAAACTTAACCTACTGAGCCATCCAGGCGCCCCTTATTATCACCAATTTAAATGAATATGATTCAATATCATACTGAAGGTCCTAGCCAATCAATAGGTCAAACAAACAAATAAAGGAAATGATAAGAATTGTATAAAAATGAATGGGATACTCTTTCTATAGACCCTACAGAAATTATGACCCATGAGAGAATATTTTGAACAATTCTATGCTAAATTTAAAAAGACAGACAATGCCAAGTTTTGGTGAGGTGGTGGAGAAACAGGAACTCTCATACATTGCTTATGAAAATGTAACATAGCACCATCACCTTTAAAATGCTAACATACACTTAACATATACCCCAGCAATTCAACTCATTAGTATCAATCCAAGAGAAATGATAATATATCTCCACACTAAGACTTGTACATGAATGTTCACAGCAGCATCATTCAGCATGACCATTAACTGTACATAATTCAAATGTCCATCAGCTAGTGAAGAAGTATACAAAATATGGTAGAGCAGTACAGTGAACACTATTCAGTAATGAAAAGGAACTGCCAATAATACAACAGCATGATAAACCTCTAAAATATTATGGTCAGTGAAGAAGGTAATCAAATTACACACTTCGTTTTTTTTTTTTTTTAATTCATTTCTCTCCTGGTTGTGCTATACGGTTTCAATATTTCACAAATAAATTGAGGGAAAAAACTGATGAATCTTTGCGATTCTCTAGATCTCTGACCAAATCTCTGCTGATTCCTATATGTTCCAGCAGTAGCTGTAAAGTGTATAAAACTTAGACTGTTGGGGAGCTTGGGTGGTTCAGTCAGTTAAGCGTCTGACTCTTGACTTCAGCTCAGGTCATGATCTTGCCATAGGTGAGTTGGAACCCCAGGTTGGGCTATGTGCTGACAGTGCAGAGCATGCTTGGGACTCTTGGGACTCACTGTCTCCTTTCTCTCTGCACTTCCACTGTTAGTGCATTCTCTCTCTCTTTTTCTCTCTCTCTCTCTCTCAAAAATAAATAAACTTAAAAAGAAAAACTTGGATCCTCAGTTCCATCTTGTACCCAGAAATGACAATTCTCATGGTAAAGGTCGTTGTTGCCATTCACCTCAGCTCTGTGTTGACCCTCTGTTATTACTCTCATTCCTTCTAGTTGTTTGTTCCTTAGAAGTTCTCCAGTCTCTTCAGAGATGATTCTCTGCTTTCCGTCTTTTCCACCTTTTCATATGGGAATACGGTCACTCAGTCCCACCCAGAAATCTGACATTCATATTTGAATCTGAACTGTAAAGGGTCTACCTGTAAAATGTGAGTCCATAGACTTGAAGAATGAAGGAAACAGCATTCTAACAAACAATCGTGATCCCATTGCTCCCTCCTCAGAAACTGTAATATCCCATTGCCCTTGGAAAAAAAATCTTATTTTATATAAGATCAGTGTTGTCTGTAGAATTCAAATAAGTTGACCAAAGCACACTAATTTGATCTTAGAATTCACAATGATGGGGCTGGGGTTAATGTCAGGTCAAACATGGCAAAGATTCTGACCCTGTCATATTTTAATTGTGAGGTTTTGACCAATTTGATTTAACTTCCTGAGCCTTCCTTTATTAATTCATCTTCACATTTTGGTTAAGTGAGTGACTCAAAGGATGTTTTACCACAATACACCTGTTAGATTGGCCAAAATATGGGACCTGCTACCAACAAAGCTGGTGAGGATGTGGAGTAATGGAAACTCTCATTCATTGCTGGTGGGAAAGCAAAATGGTTCAGGCATTTGGGAAGATAGTTTGTCAGTTTCTTCCTAAACCACCATATTCTTACTGTACAATCCAGCTACCTCACTTCTTGGCATTAATCCAAAGGAGTTGAAAAGTTATGTCCACATAAAGAACCTGCACACAGATCTTTATTCATAAAGCTTTATTCATAACTGTCAAAATAATTGGAAGCAGCCAAGATGTCCTTCAGTAGGTTAGGAGAGATAACCTGTGTGACATCAGACAGTGGAGTATTATTCAGCACAAAAAGAAATGAGCTATCGGGCCATGAAAAGATGTGGAAGAACCTCGCAATGTCTTCCCCATGGTACAAGCATTCACCTTTAACACACTTACAAGATTCTTCTTGATCTTCTCTGTCACTAACTTGGCAGTTTCATATCTTACTAATTAGACTTATAGAAACTCAGTGTCCAGCTTATAACCCAACACACAGGAGGGGCTCAATAATTAATTATTGAATAAATAGATGGATTATTACCCACAAACATATTGAAATAAGGTTTTCTGCCCACTCTTTTTCACCTGGTGGCCTTTATTATGTATCCTTTTCTGGAATACTCTGATCCCAACACATGCCTCTTCACACAGATGTTTCCCTTTCATGGTCTGTGTCACATTTTAGATGTGTTTTCATTTAGGAAATCTTCCCAAGCCCCCAAGTATTTGTCTTGTGTCTCCCAAACATGCTTTCATAGCGCCCTGTGCTGCCACTATCATACCATTTATGACACGGTGTCGTTATTTTCTGCTCCCCTCTGAGTGCCTGTCACTGGATCCTAAGCTCTGTGAAGGCAAGATCTGGCTTCCTCTCTCTTCGCCACCAAAGCCCCAGCAACTATCAATGTGTCTGATGTACCTTTGGGCTCAAGAAATTTCTGTTTATTAATGAGTAAGAGATAGAAAAATGGAATATATTTATCTTGAAGTTGTTTTTTGTGTGAATGGAGCCACATATTTTTAAAAGCAACTTTCATAATGAAATGCTAGCAAGAAGTAAACTAATTAACAGAGAAAAATAACATGAATGGCCCACCATCATCAGATGATGAAATCTTGTTGAGAGCAAGGAGAATATCAAGGTAAGCTATTTGCTCCTTCACTGAGAATCTGAGTTTCAAATTCCTTCTCATTACACAGGTCAAGCAGGAGTTAAAACAAATTGTGGTTTCTCTAAGAGATCTAGGATTCTCAGAGTCTTTATCAGATAAAAGTAGGGAAAAGTCCCTTGTCTCCAGTACTATTTGTTGGTTCTACATTTTACTGGCTTTATTCATCTTCCTTTACACCATTAATCATTCATTCAACATCTATTGTGCCCAGACATTGAGCTTCACTGTGAAACTCCTTTTAGCAAGTAGTCCAGTCCGCTATTGGTGGAGTATGACTTTATTTAATAAATATAAATACCCGTCAAATAAGAAAATGTTCATTTATTCGAGTCATCATTCTTTCTGATGGGTAAGCAATCTATTATGGATGACAGGAACAATTCAAAATGACTCTGAAGTCTGCAAGGGAATTGGAAACTTGGGGTAATCTTTGTTACCCCTCAAAAGTTAAATGGCCCTTTGCTTTTACAGCCATATAGTCATTTTTGCCTTAATTTTATAGAAAACAGATAACTGTCAACCCTGATGTATAAAAATGAGCAGAATTATTAATAAAAATATGTTATAATTTAAAGATAATGAATATATAATTCAAAAATGAATGATATATATGATAATATATATGATGTAGTTTGTAGCATAGCCCATATTTTTGCTTGCTTTGTTTTGCACACTTTTCTGCTCCATTCAGTGTAGAATCTATAATTCATAGCGGTTTATTTTTTTCTTCATTTGGTAAGTATTCTTTGCTGAGCTCATCCAAAATAGCCTTTTGATCCTTGCTTCGGTTGAATCAACGTGGGTGTCCAGGAATATTTATTTCTCAACTGTAATAGCTTTCCTACTACACAATTTCCTAATGGCGTTTTTCATCTGATCATTTCTCAAGGTATAGATTAAGGGGTTTAGCATGGGTGTTATCATAGTGTAGAACACTGCCACTGCTTTATCGATAGACAAAGTAGCTGTGGGTCTCATGTACACAAATATGCAGGGCACAAAGAATAAGACGACCACCGTGATGTGGGAGACACAGGTGGAGAGGGCTTTGCGCTTTGCCTCCAAGCTGTGGTTCCTTAGGGAGCGCAGAATGACCACATAGGAGACCATCAAGAGAAGGAAGTTTAATAGACAGATGAATCCACTGTTGGCAGCAACGAAGAGCCCTAGAGTGTGGGTATCAGTGCAGGCAAGATTGAGCAAAGGGTTCAGATCACACATAAAGTGGTCTATGACATTAGGGCCACAGAAGGGTAATTGGAAGATGAAGAGGATCTGTATGGCTGCATGAAGAAAGCCTCCCACCCACACCACTCCCATTAGCAGGCCACACACCCGCCGATTCATGATGGTCGTGTAGTGCAATGGCTTGCAGATGGCCACATAGCGGTCATAGGCCATCACAGTAAGCAGGATGACATCAGCACCTCCAAAGAAATGTTCCCCAAAGATTTGGGTCATACATGCATTGAATAGGGTGGTTTTCTTTTCATGGAGTGAATCTACGATCAACTTAGGGTTATTGACAGAGGAATAGCAGGCATCAATGAAGGAGAGATTGGCCAGGAAAAAGTACATAGGGGACTCCAGTAATGGGCTGGCAGTGATAGTGACCAGAGTGAGCACATTTCCTACCACAGAGACCATGTAGATGACCAAAAACACAACAAATATGACTTTCTGCATCTTTGGATTCTCTGTGAGCCCCAGTAGAACAAACTCTGTCACGTTGTTCTTCTCCATTTTTTTTTCATATTATGTTTCATTACATTACCTGAAAAAAATCATTTGTGATTAATACAAACTTGAATTAATTAAGCTTCTTCATGTAGCAAATAAGAAATTCCTAGATTCCACTAATTCATGAATTCTCATGAGGTTTTTTGAGATAGAAAATAAGTTCTGAGTTCTTGAAGATTATTTAAATTATCGTCTGGTTGAAGATTCTGTTGCATACAGACATGAGAAATTTGTGTTAACAAATAGGTAGAAGACCATATTTGTGCACGAAATCACCTGAGATGACTAAGCCTAACAGGAAGCAGTCCATCATACACACAGCGGCACCTAAGTAAGAAAAGGGAGGTGGAACATGATGTAAAGCCTATGAATGCAAAGTTAAGGAATTTTCCCTTTATTCTTAGGAAATGGGGAACCATTGAAATAAATTGAGAATACAAGTGGAAAAGTGAAGAGGTTTTTGAGGACGGGGAGTAAGGAATATAATTTAAGTAAGGATCTTACTGTGTCTTGGATGAAGTAGGGTAAGGTTCAGTAAGGAGATGGAAGTCAGAAATGAAAGCCCAGTTAGGAGATTATTTGTAATAGTTGATATAGGAGTAACAGGGCATTGGTGGTGGGTATGTAAAGAAAGTATACCAAAACTACTATAAATATAATTCATAATTCTTCTTGTCTAAATATAATAACATTATATAATAGTTTGTATATACTTTAATAACTGATTTCTATGTTTATGGCATAGAAACAAGTGTTCTGTACATACAATCCTACTTAATGTTGATAACATTCTGCGTGGTTGGTATTATCTCACCCATTTTGAGATGAGGGAACAGTCTCAGAGACATGTTGATGGTAATAATAACAGCAATATCAGCTAAAATTAAATATTTGGTGGCTCTAAGTATTTTTGTAGACATCTGCTGATTTAACCCCCACAAAACCTGTAAGACAATTACTGCTATATTTTAATGCTTGTTTTATATATTATGTAATAGAAACATGAGAAGTTAAAGATCCTGCTAATATCAAGATGCTAATTAAGGACAGAGCCGAGATTAGTTCAGATTATACTTGCTAACTTTTTCTCTTAAAATTCTTGCCCATTCTCTATATTCTTATAATTAACATGGGACTAGTAATCTCCTCTTTATATGACCATAGTAATCATAATTCCTTTATTACTACTTTGGAGGCAAGTATATATAAAACGATTTTATTAGCACACACACACACACACACATACACACACACTGACATGTTTGAACTCCCAAATATCAAATAAAATGTGGAATTACATTCACTTAAAAATATCTTTATCTTGACTTCTCCCTCAGATCTAGTTTTCTCTACTGTAATCCACTTCCAAAGCAAAACATCTGCAAAATGCTGAAGAGGATTTCCACTGTGGTTAAGTGTTTTGATTTGAAAATCAAAAAGACCAGATTAGAGTCCTGATTCGTCCAGTTGCATCTTCTTTCATCTGGAGTATATTTCTAGCACATTACATCTTATTTCCTCACCTATAAAGCAAGATTAATAATATCCATCTTGCAGGTTTTTATGAGAATTGATTGAGGAAACATATTTGAACATGTCACCACAGGGCTGTGCACACAGAGAACTTTCACCTATTTTTTAACTGTTTATGCCTCTAGGATATAGCAATGATTGACATTTTGAGTGATAATTATACAATGATTTAATTATGCAAGCAGTTCAGGAAAGATCAACTCTAATTTTTACTTTTAAAGAAGGCACACAGACTCAATTATCCATAGCCTTTGTTACCAGAAAGAATTCTCCACTCCTGCTTGGACTAAATGGCTGATGATATATGTAATTTGTATTCATACTTAAATCTTTTCTATGTGAGAAGTATATTCATAATTTGTTTTCACTCTCATGATTAATCAAGATCATTAAGCTAGATAGCTTATTGCAAAAGTATGTGGTCTGGTGACAGAGAGCTGGGTCCTACAATAGGCTTAAATTCCGTGAAGTTCAAAGTTTTCATCTGTCAACTTAGGTTAATGATATTTACCAACTATCTTTTGAAGAAATGAGGTGAGGATGAAATACTCTATTACTCTATTTGAAGGGACCAAAACAGTGTTTAATACATATGGGAAGGAAAAATCTCTAAGATGCATTAGCAATATTGAAAACTTACCTTACAGATATAGAAGATCTTCATGATGTTTGGAGGGTTTCGGAGATAATCCCATCTTTAAAGTCACCTTCTCTAGATAAGTAACTTTCAATATAAAAGATATGACACACTTGAAAAGAGACTCTTCAAATAATTCTAGATCAAATTATCAGTTTTTAATAAAGTATTTTTAATAAGCTTCCCTTCTAGCCTAAAGCCTCAAAAAGTTTTTATAGAGCATCTGGGATTTGAATTTAAAATGGATTCTTTTGAAACGCTATGGAGAAAAGATCTACAGATGGCTTTGGTCCATAGGCAAGAGGCAAGAAGTATGGAGTAGACACTTTCACATGGATCATTCCAACCATAATGAATCTTACTCTGGAAAATATGACCAACAGAAATCATTTTCAACTTTCACTGCATGGGTATTTAAAGAGGTTTCCATAAAGGTTCAAGGACCTTGTCTTGTAGATGCTACTTTCTCTCCCAGGAATTAATTACCTCCTCAGATGGAAAGCCTTTGTGCTAAAGCCATGCTAAAGAGACATGTTTGACCAACATCCAATTTTGAATAGGGAATTGCATTTCCTACACTTGAAACTTAAACATGTGAGAATTCCCTTTCTCTACGTGAATCTTGGTTTCTAAGAAAGCTGCATGTCCTGTGAATGGAAAAATGCCCTAATTCACGTTGTGGGGGCCTGTGATGTAATTAATCTGTTGACTCATGTCACAGAGAGAACTTCTGTCTCCTTAGCAATAATAAAACTTTTTTGGAACCTGCTAAGGATTGCTCGAGAGCTAAATCCATGAGAGCATAAGATCGTGGCAGCCATTTTTAAAGATCTTGACTTCAAACGCTGTTTTTCACATGCATGAGAAAACTATGGAAGTGAATAAAAACTCTACAAGGCCCCCAGTGAGTTATCTTTGGGACTTATGGTCTGGTCAGTACAGAATACTAGGTAACATTGAAATTGTGGAGAGATATCAGAACACAAGAAGAGAGTCATAGTTGTTCACATCTTTGTTACTTGGTACTGTTAGTTTTTCTTTTGAGGCTTTTTAGGAGACGTATGGTGGTGTATTGCTGTGGTTTTAATTTTCTTTCTCTGATGGCTAATGATGAGATTTTTTTTTCATATTATGGGCCATTTATAAACCTTCTTTTGTGTAGTTTTGTTCAAATCATTTGCATTATTTAAAAATAAGGTTTCGGTTTCCTTATCAGTAAGTTATAATTGTTCTGTATATATAGCATAGGTCTTTGTCATATATGTGTTATGTATATGTACAAAATTTTCTCCTAGTCCATGATTGATTGTTCATTTTTAAAAGTTAAAAATTTACTTGAATACCAGCACTTATAAAACTTTGACAAATACTAATCTTTAAATATTTTTCTTATTATTAATGATTATTGTTTTGTATCTAATAAATTTTGGTGTACCCCCAAGATAGAAAAGCTCTCTTCTGGAATTTCTATGGATTTAACTATGGATATTTAATTTTGAAATGTAAGTCTCTGTCTCATTTTGAGTTAATATTTGTGCATAGTGTGAGGTGAGATTGTGGAGAAGATTATTTTTTTTCTCATATGGGTATACGATTCCACTATAATTTGTGGAAAAGCCTATACTTTACCCACTTTATTACTTGACATTTTCGTAAAAAGTCACATAATTAGGCCTGTTGCTGAGCATTCTATTGGTTTCAAGGTCTCAGTGTTGACCCCTTTGTCAAGACCACACAGTATTGATCATGGGAGCTTTATACCAATTCTTGAATTTATGTAATGTATTCGGACTATGTGGTGGTTGTTTTTCGAAAGTGATTTATCTCCCAGATTCCTTTAAATTTGTATATTTCTATATAAATTTCAGAAAAGAATTGTTCAACTCTTTAAAAATTTTGTTGAGATTTTTATTGGAATTGTATTAAAAACATACAATGATGTGGTAAAAAGGCAATATTTTAACTCAATGACAAGGTATATCTCTCCATTTTTGTGTTTAATTTCTCTCAACAGTGTTTTCTAATTTTCATACACAGGTCTTGAATATACTTTTAAAATTATTCCTTAAATTTTGTTTTCAAATAGTATTCACATTACATAGTACTGTTTCTATTTTAATTTTTAAGGTTGCAATTACAGAAATAAGCATTGTATTTGATTTTACATTGTACCTTGTGTCCTTGCTAATATAATCATGTCATCTGCATATAAATATATTTTTGAAATTTGCTTCTTCCTGTCCAATCCGTATGTCTTCATTTCTTTTTCTTATCTTATCGCAATGACTAGAATGTAAGGTAAAATGGAGAAAAGAAATGAGACATAGTTGACTTGTTTCCATCTTAGAAAAGAAGTATTTATTATTAAATAATATGGTACTTGTAGGTTTCATAGATATGTTTCTAATCAAGCTGAACAAGTTCCTTTCTAATGTTCATTGATCTTTTTTTTTTCAAATATAATTTATTGTCAAGTTAGCTAACATACAGTGTATACAGCGTGCTCTTGGATTCTGGGGTAGATTCCCATGATTCATCACTTACACATACCAGCCAGTGTTCATCCCAACAAATACCCTCCTCAATGTCCATCACCCATTTTCCCCTTGGGATTTATTGTTCTTTTTTTTTTTTTAAACTTAAAAAAAATTTTTTTAATGTTTATTTATTTTTGAGACAGAGAGAGACGGAGTGTGAGTGGGGGAGGGGCATAGAGAGAGGGAGACACAGAATTCGAAGCAGGCTCCAGGCTCTGAGCTGTCAGCACAGAGCCCGACGTGGGGCTCGAACTCATGGACCGCTAGATCATGACCTGAGCCGAAGTCGGACGCTCAACCGACTGAGTCACCCAGGCGCCCCTATTATTCTTTTTTAATCAAAGATATCAACTGAAACATCAAACAATGTTTTACGTCAATTGAAATTATTGCGATTCTCCTTCATTACATTAACTTAGTGACTTACACCGATTGATCTTTAAAATTTTTTAATATTTATTTATTTTTTTTGACACAGAGAGAGAGAGGAAGAGAGAGAAACAGAGAAAAAGTGGGGAAGAGGAAGACAGAGAGGGAGACACAGAATCTGAAGCAGGCTCCATGCTCTGAGCTGTCAGTGTGGAGTCTGACCCGGGGCTTGAATTCATAGACAAAGAGATCATGACCTGAGCTGAAACTGGATGCTCAACTGACCCAGATGCCTCAACTCTGATCTTTAAACGTTAAATCAGTGTTTCATTCCTGGGATAAATTTCACATCATCATGGTCAATTATTATTTTTAAGAAGGATTGATGGATTTGGTTTACTGGCATTTTGTTTAATATCTTTGGGTGTGGATTCACAAGGGATATTTGTCATATTTTTTCTTACGATATGACTAGGAATTTAGGCAATGCTCTAACCATATAATTAATGTGTAGTATTCTCTATTTTCTAAAAGAATTTGGCAGAATTTGTATTATTTTTTTCAGGGTTCCATGCAGTACCATGTAAATTTTAGGACCAACTTTCCTTCTGACAAAAAAAGCTATTGATATCTTCACATGGATTGCATCAGATCTCTAGGTCACTGGAATAATGTTGCCATCTTAATTATATTGTCTTCTAATCCATGTATATGAACTGTTTTTCTGTTTAATTAGGTCTTTTTAATTTATTTCTAAACATTTTATATTTGTGTGTGTGCATGTGTGTGTGTGTAAAAGTCTTCCATTCTTCCATTACAGAATTATTTACAAAATCTAAGATACAGAAACAACCTTACCATCCATTGATGGAGAATGGATAAGGAAAATGTTCATTTACCATTCTGAAAATCCTAGGTCCCTTAAGAATTATGCTAAATCTATTCTGCTTATGTTTCATAAGTAGAACAAGAAAGCCTAGATGACAGCACACCTGTTTACAACATGGTTTGCTGAATATTTTAAACCCGCTGTTGAGACCTGATGCTCAGAAAAAAAGGATGCCTTTCCAAAATATGACTCCTCACTAACAATGCACTGGGCACCCAAGAGCTTTGATGGAGCTCTCCAGCAAGACTCACATTTTCATGCCTGCTAACATCATATGCATTGTTCAGTCCATGGATTAAGGAGTAGTTTTGACTTTCAAGCCTTAATTCTTTAAGAAATACATTTTGTAAGGTGATAGGTGCTATAGATAGTAATTCCTTTGATGGATCAAGGCAAAGTAAATTGAAAATCTTCTGAAAAGAATTCACCATTCTAGATGCCGTTAAGATCATTTGTAATTCATGGGAAGGGATCAAAATATCACATTAATAGGAGTTTGAAAAGAAGTTGATTTTAACTCTCTTGAATGACTTTGAGGGGTTCAAGATTTTAATGGAGGAAGTAACTGCAGATGTGGTAGAAATAGTAAGAAAACTATAACTGGAAGTAGAGCTGGAAGATGTGACTGAATTGCTAAGGAAGTGATTTCTTGAAATGCAATCTACTCCTGGTTAAGATGTTGTGATCATTGTTGAAATGACAACAAAGGATTTAGAATATTGCATAAAATTAGGAGATAAGGCAATAGCAGGGTTTGAGAAGACTGACTCCATTCTTGATAGAAGGTCTACTATGGGTAAAATGCTATCAGACAGCACCTCATGCTGCAGGGAGCTCAATTGTGAAAGGAAAACTCAATCGGTGCAGCAAAACTCATTGTTAACTTATTTTAAGAAAGTACCATAGCCACTCTAATCTTCACCCACCCCCACCCTTTTATTCAGCAGCCATGAACATCAAGGCAAGACCCTCTACCAGGAAAAAGATTACAACTCCCTGAAGGCTTAAATGATGGTTAGCGGAATTTAGCAATAAAGTACTTTATATTAAAAAATGAACAATGTGGTTTTTTGGACATCATGCTTTTGCACACCTTATCCACTATAACTTTTATACGCACTGGGAAACCAAAATACCTACTGACTCACTTTGTTGTGATGGTCACTCTATTGCGGTGATCTGGACCTGCCATCTGGATCTGCCATCTCATGGTCAAATTTTAACATGTGAGGAGTTGGTTTTTATGGATGAGCTAAGGAAGTGATTTCTTGAAATGCAATCTACTCCTGGTTAAGATGTAGAATCAGCAATACCTTAAGCCTGTGTGTACTTTGCCAGGCTGCTTAAAATTCTGCCTTAGCCTTCACTTCTTGCTTTCGTAGCTCCTAAAGGTCAGCGAGTGGTGAACATTTTCGTGTCTTCTTGAACTTTTCTAAGTACCCATCCAGCCCTGAGCCTATACGGATGGTTTTCTAGATTCCATGGAATATACATAGGTGGTGCTTATAGCCCTTATTCTCACATGTATCTACATTCCAAGCCTCATTCTTCCAGAGGCCTCTAATGCTGATGAAACAAAATCAAGCCAGTGAGCCAATTCTACAGGGAGCCACCAAAGATGCAAAACATACCATCACAATTTTTTGACGTCGAGTTCTCTATTGTTCCTTCTGGCACCAGCAAGCCACACGAGGGGTGCGGGCCATCTTCTCATGACTGTAACTGAGCTGGGAAAGGGGACATGATGAGTAAGCTAAAATTCCACAATGTTTTCTTCCAAAAGTGTATCAGCTTATTTCTTCGTGAATCATTTCACTGGTTGTTGTAGATTTTAAATCAAGTTTAAAAGTTCCTAGACTTTGGAAAATAGCTCAGCAGTAATTTAAATAGCTAACAGGCACCTAACATATGGCCCAGACGTTCCATCGGTATTTATGCAAGAATAATAAAATATGTGCATACAAAGACTTGTATGTGAGTGTTAATAGCAGTTTATTTGTGATAGCCAGAAATTGTAAATAATCTCAAAATTGACTAGTAAATAAATGAGTGAGCAAATCGTGACATAGCCAAACAACAGAACACTATACAGCAAATTAAAGAAAATCTTAGTTACTTGATATTGCATTATCTAATATAAGTGTAAATCATGTCTATTTTAATTACATTTCTTATTGTTTATTGATGGCATATGGACATGTTTTTGAATATTGTATATTAATCTCATGGTTGGCACTATGCAGCTCTGCTATTTCTAATAATACCTATAAAATCTTTGGATTTTGTATGTGAATGAACATGTCATCTGCAAATAATATCAACTTTATTTTCCCCATCCATTTCCTGTGTATTAGATTTTTGTCTCACCGTGTGGCATTACAGTGTTGAATAGAAGTGGTGATAGAAATGAAAATTTTGTCTCATTCTTTTTTTAAGTTTATTTATTTATTTTGAGACAGCACAAGAAGGGGAGAGGCAGACAGAGAGGGAGAGAGAGGATCCCAAGCAGGCTCTGTGCTGCCAATGTTGGGCTCGAACTCACTAACTGTGAGATCATGACCTAAGCAGAAACCAAGAATTTAGTGCTTAACTGGCTGAGCCAACCAGGCGCCCCATTATTTTGTCTCATTCTTGATGTAAAGAGAATGTATCTAATGTATTCCCTTTAGGATAATGTTTTAAGTAGGCTTTTAAGAAATATTATTTTTAGTGTCAAGCAAATTCCTTTATATGATTAATATATTTTTGAATTTAATATTGGTGAACATTTATATGATAAACGTATAAGTTTATCACATACTTTTTATGCATCTGTTGAAATAATTATTTGGTTTTTCACTTTTAATTTCCAATTTTGTGGATATATTTATTAGGTTTATAAAAATAACCATAATTGAAGGGCTAAAACTTGGTAATAGAGTGTTAATTTTTATACAAAGTTAAAGTAATTTAATATTTCGTTAAGACTTTTACAGTCTTAATTTCAGAAGGAAAAGGGCCAGTGATTAATTGTATTTCCTTGTAACAATAGTCTTTCAAAATGAATTAATGTAATTTTGATTTTTACTCATCTACGAGAAACTCAGTAAAAGAGTGGGGTAATCTATTTTGAAAAACTATGATAAAATGTTGTTAATCCATTTGGGATTGATATTTCTTTTGTGAGATTCATTTGAATTAATTCTGTTATTTACTAACTATAGACTAGCCATCTTTCGTAATTCCTCTGAAGTTAGTTTGGGTATAAATTTTTGTAGAAACCGCTTCTTTTGTTTATGCCTTCGAAATTATTGGCATTTAGTTGTTCATAGTATTTTATATTTTTCATCTCCAGTTTTATCAGTAGTTATGTCATCCTTCATTAATATTATATATTTATCTTTTTTGTTTTATATTGACCCATATTGCTAAAAGTTGAACTATTTCAAAAGGCTTTTCAAAGATCCAATGTTAAAATTTGTTGCTCTTTCTTTTGTATTTTTGTTTCTCTTTAATTTCCACTATGATTTGCTTTATGTTTTTTCTTATTACTCTTTTTTTAGTTTTTTATATTTAAATTTTATTTAGATAACATACAGTGCAATATTGGTTGCAGGAATAGAATTCAGTGACTCATGACTTACATGCAACACCCAGTGCTCACCACAAGTGCCCTTTTTAATACCCATCACCCTTCTAGTCTCTTTCTCTCCTACTTCCCTCTATCAACTCTTAGTTTATTCTCTATCATTAAAGGTATCTTATGATTTATTTATCTCTCTTCTCTTTCCCCTTTCCCATAAGTTTATCTGTTTCGTTTCTTAAATTCAACATATGAGTGAAATAATATGCATTTGTGTTATTACTTTTTTATGTGCTCCTGTCTTTTAAAGATAACAGCCTTTTCAGATTTTCATTTTTTCTAATGAAAATGTTAAGGCTATAATTTTCTTCAAAAGCACCACTATTCCTACAAACTTTGACAGGTAGTATATTCTTTATAGTTTAAGTAGAGGTAGTTTTTAAATTTTCCAGTATGGTTTATTTCCTAACAAGTTAGCTATTTTGCAGAGTATAGATTTAATTTCCTAATAATATATATGTGTGTGCGTGCATATGTGTGTGTATATGCGTGTGTTTATATTAGATCCACTTGTATCTAAATCTAGACCTACTTATACTTTTCATTGTGCTCAGAATTTTGTATAGTGTTACTTCTTTAAAATATGGTGAGACTTTTAAAAATAACCTAATAATTAATTTTATGCATATTATATATGCATAGGAAAATATATAATTCTTGTTAGATGTATAATTTTATATATACTTCTATATATTTTAAGTTCTGTTCAGATCTTTTATACCCCCTGCCTGTTTTCCTTATCGATAATTGAAAAAGGAACGTTGCGGTCTTCCACTGGGAGTGTGGATTCATATTTTTCCTCATGTGGATTTATCTAATCCTGTCGTATGCATTTGGAGGCTACATAATTACATGCATGCATGAAGCAGGGTCATGCAGCAAGAAGATAGAGTCAAATACCATTATTTAAGGAGTTATAAGAGGTTTTTTTTTTAAATGTTTTTATTTATATTTTTGGGGGGAGGAGGGGCAGAGAGAGAGGGAGACGTAGAATCTGAAACAGGTTCCAGACTCTGAGCTATCAGCACAGAGCCTGATGTGGGGCTCGAACTCGGGAATCAGGAACGGTGAGATCATGACCCGAGCTTAAGTCAGATGCTTAATCAACTGAACCACACAGGCACCCCGAAAGTTATTTTTAAGATGTGGGCAATTGTAAGAAAATCACAAGGAATGTGCAAGGTCCTGGGGGCTCATGAAGTTGAGTATGACTGAGTACAGTGAGGGCGCAGCAGTGGTGAGCAGAGGTGGGAGTGAGCAATGCAGGAAAAAAAAAAAAAAAATTAGACCTTAGATGGACCTAGCATGAACTAAGGGCTACAATTTATTAAGCCCAATTTACTCAAACAAAGTAAAACAAAACCAAACTAAAATAAGAAAAATAATTATGCATTGTGGCACTTTCCAAATTCTAGCTGGTACCTTAATATGATACCTGGTAACACAAAACAATGTGTATGACTTCTAAGTTTCCAATGGGTGTAATTAACCATTGAGGATAATTTCAAAATCTTCATGCTAATGGCAATGATTCTATGCTGAAGAAGAAAATATTAATACTCTTCTATACTCTCTTTGCATATTTACCTCCTTAGATGATATGAACAATTTAAAATATATATGTATATATACATATCCAGGTTTTGATGATATTATTCTAAGAGAAGGGAGAGAGAAAAATAGATATCCATATTACATCAGTATAATAACATTGCAGAAGTATTGAATTATTAGAGATAAATGAAGTAAGATTTAATATTGTCTATATGACCGCTATAATAATATGGACTTTATATTTTTAATTATAATCACATACACATTGGCTGCTATTAAATGCCTGTGGTAATTTTCCCCTCAGGACCTTCTCAAGCTTTAAATCATGGTATTTCCAACAATGTTTTCCTGAAAGGCTCTTTGGATGGAAGATTCACAGGAGGGTCAGAGTTGCTTCAGGTCTGTTTGCTGTAAGATAGCACAGACACAGAAAGTAAAAGGAAGCGCCTGAAGGATCACCTTGACATTTATACGGAATATTATCTCTATATGGTATCATATATGAAAATACACTTAATATCTATAAGATAAAGATGAAGTAATTGTAAATTCCACAAGTCTTCATTTAATACAAAACTTGATCTTAGAATTAAAATGTTTCGGTTCTGTATTAATGTCATTGGTGTTTTTTAAAGTTTAGTTATTTATTTTGAGAGGGAGAGAGAGAATCCCAAGCAGGCTCCTCTTTTTCAGCACAGAGCCCGATGCATTGCTTCAACTCACAAACTGAGTTTCAGCTGAGTTGAAATCAAGAGTCAGATGCTTAACTGACTAAGTGACCCAGGCACCAATTCTTGGGGGTTATTTTAAGACAGCATTCAGGAAAACGCTGGAGTGCAGTTGATGAGGGTTTTAAGCCTTTATTTTTACTTGGGAGAATACATCTAATCATAAATGAAAAAAAAAAAAGTATAAGCTTCCAAATCATACAGAAATGGTTTAGATGGAGACCTCCTCCTTAGTCTTTATGTAACCTTGGATGCCAGTTTCCTTATTTGCAAAACAGGAACAATAATACAGCAGTCCCCTTTAACCCATGGTTCATGTTACATGGTTTCAGTTACCTGCTGTCAACCAGGGTCTAGAAGCAGATGATTCTTATTTGATGTATTGTGAGAAGGTCAGTAGTAGCCTACCCCTACTCCACCGGCAGTGCCTGTCTCATCCATCTCACTTCCTCTCATCGTGTAGGCATTTTATCATCTTCTATCATCACAAGAAGAAGGGTGAGTACAATAAGGGTGAGTATCGTACGATATTTTGAGAGAGAGAGAGAGAGAGAGAGAGAGAGAAAATGTGAAGGGAAAAAAAGGAGAGAGGCACAGGGAGATTTTATGAATTCTTTTTTTCCCCCTAGATGATTCCCAGCACAGAGTTTATGGGAGCTGCTTTGAAGGATATTTTTCTACATTGATCTCTATTTTTATAATTGATATTGAAGCATTGTAGGTTGAGAAGCACTGGACCATCTTTTAAGGGACATTGAGGCTTGCACCAAGATTCAGCAAACATTCTAAACCAAAAGTTGCATTTCCTTCAGTTTTGATTCTCTAGTTCTTGTTCTACAACTTTAATAAAAACCTACCCCGGGATTTATATATGTCCTTTAATTGATCCTATTCTTCCATATAAACAAAGATTAAGCTTATATATCCTCAATTTATACACAAAGAAGTACTTTGCTAGCCTCTATGGAATCAGAACAAACTTATACTAACACAATGTTTTTTTTCCTTAACCTTAATGTATGTCTCATATAAGTTCTTCAATCCATCTCATTGTGGCAGAATACAAAATCTATAGGTAAAACCAATTAGCTGATGAAAATGCAAGAATGTATCTTCTTATATAACCATTTGTTCCTCTCCAATCGTTTTTGGGAGTACTCTTCTGTGAACTTGACAAGTTAGAACGATAAGGCCTTCTATTGTATGTTCTTAAATGAACTTCATTTTGCTCTTGGATACCGTGTTTTTAGTTCCACTTACCAGATGAAGGGGGAGAAGCAGGGAGAATGAATTCTCAGTGTGAACAAGAAATAGTTGACAAGACATGGAGCCTGGGTTCTTACTTTCATGATCGCTAGATGAAAGATCTGTCCACTTCTTCATCTTGTTCCCCCACTGGTACCATTAAATAATTAATAGACATTAATAGCCTTTCAGGCAAATCATGATTTTGCTGTGGAGGATGCTTGGTTATGGGTAAAAGGTGATGGTTCAACATATTCACTCTCTGCTCCTGGGTCTACTACATCTAGGAGGTTGCACTGGTCTAAATGCATCGTTATAGATGCAGGACATTCTTGAATCGCACTGAGTTCTTCAGTATGTAACAGAAAACAACTAGCTCTCCACAGTGTATCTAACATGTTAACAGCAACCTCTAAAATGTGTCTTTAGAATGATTAGGAAAAAGGGATAGCTTTTATATAACAGCAACCTGTGTTCCTGTATTCAGATGCCCAGATTATGCCTTCCGGTCTCCATTTCCTGCATCTCCATGTTCTGAATCTTGACCAAACTGCCAAGAAGGAGAGTTGCTGGATTTATCACCAACTAATTCAGGTTATTTATATGCTACAATTAAGAATATCGATTTTTCTTTTATTTGGAGAATAGTAATTCCACTGAATGTATAGAATGCAGTGTTAGACTGGGATTTTATCAATTATCATATATAGCATAGAAACGGGGAGAGGACAGCTTACAGCTAGAGATGGAAAAAACCTTATATCTTTTAAGGAGGTGGAAAACAGACGGAAGTCCATTTGGTCAGTGGATAATGTAGATGGGCTCTCAAGATCATACAGCTTAGCATCAGATACAGGATCATATCTTAGGTTAGTGTTTAATATCTGAAAGAATTGGTATTATTATCTGAACCCACCCGATTTTGTTCCTCTGTATCTAAAATGAGTATCAGAATAGTAACTATTGGGTTATTATGAGTCAAATGCATGCGCAATATTTATAAAACTTCCCAACATAAAGTATGCTGTCATTAAATATCATTTGAAATATAATAATGGGATCAGACCAGATGGATTTGAAAGATCAAGTATAATTCCTTTGTGACCTACATATTTTTTCAGTGTAAATGTACTCCAAAAAATTAAAAAGTACTATTAAAAATGTCATATATTCTGCATCATTTCAGATGAATTAACTTTCTATTGTGCCCCTGGATTCACTTCGACCCCATGGAAAATCAGAACAATGTCACAGAGTTTGTTTTCACGGGTCTGTGGGGAAATAAGCATGTGGAGCTACTGTTCTTTTTCTTGTTCCTGCTCTGCTACCTGGCTGTCTTAATGGGCAACTTCATCATCTTACTCACCATCACCTGCAGCCATCTAATTGAACAGCCGATGTACTTCTTTCTCTGCCACCTTTCCTTCATGGATCTCTGCTACACCTCCACCGTGGTTCCCAGGCTACTCAGGGACTTGGGTGCAGCAAGAAAAAACATTTCCTATAACAACTGTATGACCCAGCTCTTCACTGCCCACTTGCTGGCGGGTGTGGAGATATTCATCTTGGTGTCCATGGCTTGTGACCGCTATGTTGCCATTGTCAAGCCCCTGCACTACATGGTCATCATGAACCGGCAGAGGTGTCACGTGTTGATCTGCATGGCCTGGGGTGTGGGTTTTTGGCACTCCATTGCTCTGTTGCTCATGGTACTCAGTTTACCTTTCTGTGGTCCTAATCGGATAGATCACTACGTATGTGACGTGAAGCCTCTTTTGAAACTGGTGTGCAAAGACATTCGTGTCGTTAACATCTTAATGATTGCAAACTCGGGGATGGTGGTTGTTACTGTGTTTCTCATCCTGCTGGCTTCTTACATACTCATATTATATAATCTTAGGACCCGATCCTCCGCAGGGCGACGCAAAGCTCTCTCCACCTGCAGCTCTCACATAATGGTGGTAGTGTTATTCTTTGTGCCCTGTATCTATATTTATGTTCTACCTGCGGGAAGCGAGAACAAGGATAAGGAAATCTCTGTATTTTACACTGTGATTGCCCCCATGCTGAATCCTCTCATCTATACCCTGAGAAACATGGAGATGAAAGGCGCCATGCAGAAGGTGTGGTCTAAAATGGTGCATTCAGAGTTCCAGTAAATCGGGTAATATTCATTATGCTTTCAATCCCGTGTCCCCAGAGAATTTATCATTTGAGGTGTTATAGAAGGCATAGGAGCTTTGGGGAGCTGGACTGAATGACTTCTGGCATAATATGAGCCAAAGAAGCAAGCCGCCGTTATTCTAAATTGCAGTCTGCACTTTAAAGTGTCCAATTAGTTCTGGGTCTGAGCACTTGGAGTTGAGGACTTCCAGAGATGGCCTTTTACCGCACATCTCTGATCATATCACAGCAAGTGCCAAAAAATATATATGAAATCTTATATTCCTTGGAAAAAAAAGCCACCCTTCTCACTTGTTTATCATAAATCTTCCCAAATTGGTCCAGGTCTAACCTGCTAATCTCAGAGGTCACAACATTGGGAGAAGTTATGATGTTACAATAA
Organism: Paguma larvata; assembly: GCA_030068075.1. Taxonomy (NCBI): domain Eukaryota; kingdom Metazoa; phylum Chordata; class Mammalia; order Carnivora; family Viverridae; genus Paguma; species Paguma larvata. The sequence goes on from JAINVK010000065.1 coordinate 41,365, forward strand.
TAGGCTTTGGGTTCAAGGAGAAATGGGTGACATATTGTCTCTGGGACTTGGCAATTTGCTTTCACTATTTGAGTCTCATTTTTGAAGTGTCTATGAAACAGGGTAATATTATATTCATGAAGGTGTAATATCACTTGGACTAACACATGTGAAGCTTTAGCATGGCAGACGATGTAAAGAAGAGTCAAGTTATGCATTTCCTTGTTTCCCTGCCTTTCCTCCGGTATGCCCCTTTGCTCGGATGGCTTCATCCAACCACAGTGGGTCCATCTACGTTCTCCAAACATACTCTAGAATCTATCAGCTCTGTGGCTGTATTTCAGCTAGTCTTCTGCTCAGGATTCCCCACCCCACTCTCTAGGGTCCGTGTCTTGCGTATATAATTCTCATTCTTAATGTTTTCTTCTTCAGGAAGGCTTTGCGGATCCAACACCAGTTTTTCCTGCCCTGTTCTTTTGTTGCTATTCAGCAGTATGTTTTCTCTGTTTCAAATAATTCTATGTCCTATGCTGGTGGTTTCTTCCTGTGAATCGTTTTTTTTTTTTTTTTTTTTTTTTTTTTTTCCCTAGTTTGAGCAGGAAGAGTTTGTGGTATATCTTTAATTTTTTTCTTTTTCTTTTTTTCTATTTGAGAGAGAGAGTGAAAGAGAGCGTGGGAGTAGGAGAGAGGGGCAGAGGGAGAGAGAGCGAATCTTAAGCAGGCTCCACTCTCACTGCAGAGCTTCTCACAGGGCTCAATCCCATGACCCTGGTATAACCTGAGCTGAAATCAAGAGTTGAATGCTTAACCTGCATCCTTTACTCAACCATATATTTGTCTTCAGGCATCTGTTGTGACGACTGATTTAGATACTTCTAGACTCTTCTAGCGTTCTTGTCAACACCAAGAGACCCTCATGCTTGTGTTGTCACAGAAAATAAATATTTCTAAGCAATCCATTTCAAAGACTTCATCTTTCACTCTGTACTGAAATCATCAACTGTTCCAGAGAATTTTTATTTTACTATAAATATGTCAGACTAGCTGTTCCATCTGAAAATGTATGAAATAGTTACAGTTTACTTCAAGTTCTGATATTTTTTACTGTCCAGTGAACCATAATCTGAATTGGGGCTCCATTTCTGTCTAGTTCATATATTAGAGCCTCAGTTATTAGAATAATAATCATGCAGGTGATTCTGAGGGGATGTGGTGTGCCAGGTGCATCACGTGCCAGAAATTTAAGGTATCTGCTAGCGAGACTTGGTTATGACAGGTGTGATTGTGTGTGACTGTGAATGTAATTGACACGCCATTCCTAGTTTAACTCCTGGTATCTAGTAAATATGCTATCAGTTAATGTAATTGTTGCCCTTCTTTTAGGCTTTTTTGGAATTTAGGTACTTTGTTCCGAGGTGATAAACAGTGTTACTGGTAAGAGGTTGTATTCAGGCTTTCGGAGTTCCAAGTTTCAGGTTTTTTTTTTTTTTTTTTTTTTTTTTTTTTTTTTTATGGTACTCCTTGGCAGCCTGTTAACAGCAGCAGAAGTTCTTTTCTTAAGTGTTAAATCAGTAAAAGAAACACTGATGTTTCTTGGTTCTCTCTCCAGCTTGGTTCTCTCTCCAGCTGAAGGGAGTTGGCAACGTTGGTGATTTTCTCTGTGAAGGCAACTATTGGCTTGACTGGAACTAGTTTTCTGAGGAACAAAAGTGTGCCCTGACTTTAATTTTTTCTTAGAAGGAAAGAAACACCTTGGAAGCGTTTTGGCTAGTCTTCTCCATTTACGGCCATTGGTCTTTTCTACACGTGCAGCATTTTCTGTTTGGATTCTCAAGCAACGTTAGCATATTATGCTCATCAAATTCTTTATCTACAATGTTTTACCTTCAGTAATATTATTCAGTTCTGCCCCATCTATATTATAAATTCTATGATAAATTTATGAGATAACATGGAGAGTGATTCGACCATACCTTTTACACTACACGTTTTACTTAATCATATTTCTTTTCTTCCAAATGAAAAAGTTCTGTTACTGTTTTAAGGCTTTCTTGCGAGCTCCTTCTTGGCTTATAATTAATTGTTTGTCAAGCGGTGTCTTAGTCCTTGTGCAGATATGCTCTCTTTAAGCTCTTCCTTCCATCTGTCCAAATAAGCAAGTTATATCTGAGATCACCTGTGAAGCTAACTGAAGAGGGTTCGTACAATAGTCATTAGGCCTATTATGCACTTGAGACAACAGAATGTCCGGCCTGTCCAGTTTGCTGATATTTCTGCCCCATGTGTCCCATCTGAGTGAGTAGATGTTGTTATACCTCTGACCTCAGAGTTTTTTGTTTCTGACTCTGAAACAGCTCTATAATCTCACTTTTAATGGAAACTGTGATTTATTTTTCCATACTTGAGTTTAACTTGGTCATTGGCTCTTTGACATGTATTACAAGCAAGGTTTGGTGCTTTATGTGTGACTCATATGCCCCTGCAACATATTGCTTCCAAAGACCAGGTATAAATCCGCTTCTAACGAAGTTCTATCTATATCTGATGATAACTTGGCGCTAGTCATGCCGTGTTATGGTATTGTATGCAAATATCTAGAGGCAGAATTGCTGGAAAGTAGCTTAAAATTAGCTTGAGTATTTATCATCAACCTGTATTTCAAAGATTTTGTACAAATTAACACTATACTTCAGCAATGCACCATTCCTCATTTTGGTAATTTGTGTTTTTTCCTTCTCTTTCTTTTCTCTTAATTGATCTTGATGACATTTTTCTGAGTTTTAGTAATTCTTTTAGAGAACTAACCTTCAGCATTTTTGCCATTCTCTATGTGAGTTAGTTAGAATTTTAATTATGTCCTTGATTTCTTTCCTTAGTTCATTATATCATGATTTCTATTTTGTTTGGATTTAATTTGTTTTTAGTTTCCTGAATCCTGATTCCTGAGATATTTATAACGCTTATTGGTTACTACACAGTTTTTCTTGAAGTTTTTATTCAAATTCCAGTTAGCCTACATACGGTGTAACATAAGTTTCTGGGGTACAATCGAGTGGTTCAACACATCCATGTAACAGCCTGTGCTCAACACAAGTGCACTCCTTAATTCCCATCCCTTATTTCACTCATCCCTCACTCCACCCACCTCCCCTCTGGTAACCATCGGTTTGTTCTCTATAGTTGAGTCCATTTCTTATTTTGCCTCTCTCTCTCTAAAGTATTACACTAAGTGAAATTGGTCAGTCAGAGAAAGATAAATACCATATAATTTCACTCACATGTGAAATTTAAGAAACAAAACAAACAAGTGCACATAGTTGTTTTTAGTAAGAAAGGTGATATCAGCACATTCTACAGGGGTTTAAAAGAATAATAAAAGATACAGTGATAATATTAAGGCCAATAAGTTCAACCCTTTAGATTGGACGGAAATATTCTTCAAATGATATACACTACTCATGCTCCTTAAAAAATTAAGGTACATATGCTCAATAGTTTATTTCCATCTTAAAGTAATTTAATTTATTGCATTATCTCCATACTCCTTGTCCAGACTACTTTGGTGGTGAATTCTACTTGATATTAGAGAAAAGTAATTCTTATTCTCCACAAACTCTCACAAAAATAAAACAGAATCTAGTACATCTAAACTCATTCCATCTGTACAGCATTTCTCTGATACTTCTAAATTATGCTAGCTTTTCTATATATTCCTTATAATTTTATTTTTTTAATTTTTTTAATGGTTATTCATTTTTGAGAGACAGAGAGAGACAGAGCATGATTTGAGGAGGGGCAGAGAGTGAGAGGAGACACAGAATCCAAAGCAGATCCAGGTTCTGAGCTGTCAGCGCAGAGCCCCACACGGGACTTGAACTCACAGACCTTGAGGTCATGACCTGAGCTGAAATTGGACACTTAACCGACTGAGCCATCCAGATGCCTCTGAAAAATAATCTTTAAATATGGCATCAATAGGGGCGCCTGCGTGGCTCGGTCGGTTGAGTGTCAGACTCTTGATTTTGGCTCAGGTCACGATCTAACATTTTGTGGATTTGACCCTCACTGCACTGATAGTGCAGAGCCTGCTTGGGATTGTCTCTCCCTCCTTCTCTCTCTGCCCCTTCCCCACTTGCACACTCTGTCTCCAAATGAATAGGAACAAACATTAATAAACAAACAAACAAAGTTTCAACAGTGTGGTCCACATTAAACAAAGATAAAATGTGTTTCATCATAATTAAAATCTTTTCGGGAGAACAAATTTATGACCAGGGTCGAATTCAAGATTTGATAATGTTAATAGAACACCTGTACATGTCTCCACGGGGTGTCCTAGGGTGTGTCTCTCAGTAGAGGGTATTAGAGATATGACCAGCTATCTTCTCTGGTATCAATATTCAGTGACAGGAGAGAGAACACTATGGTGAAGGATAAATGCTTTGGTCAACACTGGGCGTAATGTTGGAGTGGGTGAGCTATAAATCATCGGATTTTGATATCGTCTGTGCCTGAGCACTACACAGGGATGAAAGGTTCTCCCTTCTTCCCTTCTCTGCTCTTGGCTGATCTAACAATCAAACGAATATAAAACAGATTAAAGTGAGAAAAACAAATTTTAATTTCGTATGTATGGGAACCCCAAAGAAATGAGGTCCCTGATAGGCAACTGAGGTTTATATGCTATCCTAAGTTATGGAGAAGGGGGTAGGGATTTAATGGGCCACTGAAGGGAATTTGAAGCAGCAAGGTCTGCAGAGTCCCCCAGTTTACCAAGCCCACCCCACACTCTGTGGTTATCTACAGGGATAGCTCTCTTCTTAGATCAGACCAGAACCTCCATCTAAATTCTCTAGGACCAGACATGGGTAAGAAAAATCTCCTCTTGAATCCTTTGGGCCTGATTATTTTCAGCTCGAAACAATCCACATGTCAAAGTGGTATGCTCTGGGACACCTGCCCTGAACCCCATCAGTTACAATCCTTCATTCTCTTAGGGGTACCAAACTTTTAAGCCTGGAAGCAAGCGTTAAATTTAGAAATATCCGTTTTCTTGCTTCTATGGCTGACTGGCTATTTGAACTAGTTATTTAACTTCTAGAATCTTCTGTGTTTTTATTTGCATATTAGAGGCAATAATACTTATTGCACACTATGCATTAGTGAGAACATTAGATAAGTTAATGAATTTAAGATATCTAAGAACATTAGATGATTTAATGAATTTAAGTTGAACCAGCCGAGAATTTTTCTTTTTTTTAAGTTTATTTATTTTTGAGAGAGAGAGAGGGTGAGAGCAAGCTGGGTTGGGGCAGAGAGAGAGAGAGGGAGATAGAGGATCTGAAGCAGGCTCTATACTGACAGCAGAAAGCCTGATGCAGAGCTCAAATTTGTGAACCTTGAGATCATGACCTGAGCTGAAGTCAGACACTTAACTGACTGAGCCACCCGGGAGCCCCTCAGTCAAAGCTCTTTCAATATATTATTGTTCTTCTTGTTATTATGCTAAACAGTTTCATCTGAATCATGGTAGTTATTATAAATTTGATTTCCTGATCTTAAAACAAAATTTTAATGTTTTAGTTTTTTGAGAGAAGCAGAGTATGAGCAGGGGAGGGGCAGAGAGAGAGGGAGACACAGAATCCAAAGCAGGCCCTAAGCTCTGAGCTGTCAGCACAGAGGTCATTGTGTGGGCTCAAACCCACCAAAAGTAGATCACGACCTGAGCCAAAGTTGAATGCTCAACTGACTAAGCCAACCAGACACCCCAATTTTCCTCACATTTTACATACAAGAGAAAATTTTAGGTATGGCTTTGTATATGGTAGAGAGGTAGAGACTAGTTAAACTCAGTGTGGGCTGATGCAATGGAGTCTGAGCATCTACTGAATATTCAGTGACAGGAGAGAGAACACTATGGTGAAGGATAAATGCTTTACTGTATTCGAATGCTTCCCTCCTCTGAATTTTTTTCTTGTTTTTTCTTTTCTTTTCTTTTCTTTTCTTTTTTCTTTTCTTTCCTTTCCTTTCCTTTTCTTTTCTTTTCTTTTCTTTTCTTTTCTTTTCTTTTCTTTCTTTTTTCCTTTTGTTTAAACTTCTCCTACCTTCCAAGTTCATGTGGAAAGAAATGTTTATTGTTTTATCTTTCCTTCTCTTTGTCTCCCATCACCCAACCATCTATTCCAACAGTGCTAGTCCTGAACAAGAAATAGTTTTACAGGATGCCTGGGTGGCTCAGTCAGCTAAGCATCTGAATCTTCATTTCGGCCAAGGTCATGATCTCACAGTTCATGAGTTTGAGCCCCGCATTGAGCTCTGCACTGACCATGCAGAGCCTGCTTGGGATTCTCTCTCTCCCTGTCTCTCTCCATCTCCTGCTCACTCATGTGCTCGCTCTCTCTCTTCATCTCTCTCTCCTTGTCTCTCTCTCTGTCTCTCTTAATGTAAATAAACTTAAAAGAAAAAGAAATAGCTTTGCACCAGTTCTGATATTGCTGGATGTTGATTTTATTGATCTGTCTCCTCTACATTCATAAAATCTTGATAACGGTTCACACTTGAACTATATGGTTGTGTGTGGTTCTCTTGGTTCTATTTAATCTCACATTTTCCTGGAAGCTAACCAAATATTGTTACAGGCTACACTGGTTTCCTGCTGATTCTTCAGAAAGTTGGATGAACACAGAACAGTCAAAGTTTGCTGAACTGCTCTGACTGTGGCCTTTTTTGGGTCTCCAGAGAAATGGTGCCTGAGGCAAGCTAATGCAAAGATGGAAAACAACACCCAGGGGAACCAGAGACATTACTCCGGACAGTGGTTTAGCAACACTTGGCCAGGATCTGTTTAGAAAGGCCTTTGGGAATGTAATTGTTTACAGCTTTCAAAGAATTATGAATTTCTGTGCTGTCACTGAAGTTTATATTCTGCTTTTCTCAACCAAATTTTCTTCAGGAATAGGTATAAAATAGATGATTTCCAGGACCTAAATACTCTTGTTGGCTTTGCAGGAATTAAAAACATACTTAAAAAAATTTTTTTTAATGAACTAGTATTGAGATCTGAAATCAGCATTCAAAATGCCTAGCCTGCTTTCCTGGGGCGTAGCAATGCACTTCTTCATCACGGATAGTTTCTGTAAATGTTTGAAGTCTACTTCCCTTGTAAACTTGTTGGAGGTTTAAGTCATATCGAGATTTCCAAAATATTTGCAAAGATTTAATCTGGATGTATTTGAATTACTGACTTACACTCTTTTCATTTTATTCCAGATTCTGATTGGGATTTTAGGATGATTTGGCAGACGGAGTGTCTGGGGGTGGAATTCTTCCTGATGCTGCCTAAAACCAACCTGATGGCCACTCTAATCTGATGGTTAGTGAATTACCCATTTCACTTTTGTTTGGGAAGCATCCCACCAACCGTGTGCCTAACTAATTATGTGCTTTTATTCCATATATTTTCATTCTAAAGACTATAACTTCTTTTGCAGTGTATGATAATTTGGTTACTGTAAAAATGCTTTAGCATTTTATGTTAGTTTTAGTTGTGCATTATTTATAAGCAAAATTCTAGTTAAGAACTATTAAAACATTTTCAAGTTGGCGGTGAATTTGATTGTGCCCCATTCTTGGGCTTATGTACCATCCTCCATACTGCTGTTAAGAAATAGTCTTGTTTATGCTTGAATATCTATAATAATGAAGAATTTCCTATGTTTCAAGACACTTGCCTTGCTAGACGAGACTAGTTTCATCTGAGTTAACTAAGGTAAGTTGCTAGCAAGCTACATTCTGTTACACTAAGAGAAAGTATGAATCCGGTAGATACTTTAATTTAAATGTAAGACTCTCTATTTGTATATTAATAATTTAATCAAAAGTACACACAGAACTTTTATTTAGTACCACCAAAGAAGCAAAGTAATCATCTAACTATATTTTTATAGTGCAAAAAATTCAGGCTAAGGAGTAGGGTTAAATATTCCTTAAGAGAACCAATCTCCCATGAAACTAACCTAAATATTTTCTCTAGCAGGTTGTTGAAACTTAGGTACCTGATCAGTTATTAAATCCATGTTATGAATTTATTTTTAATTTTCCCACTGGCCTCGGTTGTGTATGTGTGCATGCCGCTTTCTGTGGTTCTAAACTAATCACTCAGAGAGGGAAGTTTGTACAAGAAAAAAATGAGTGTTTTGAACCATACATTTCATGGGCTATTTCATATTACCTCAAGTGTTCCTCATTAAAATTCTGGATTATGTAATGATATCTTAATTGTAAAATGAGTAAGATGAAGTTTAAAGAGATTAAACAGTTTGCTCAAGGATCCCCTTGGTCAGTTTATTGGAGGTGCCTCCATGTTTCCACCTCTTTCTGTGTTGTTACTGTTCTAACCACGTGCACAGTGCTTGGCTGAAGTTCTTTCTTCATCAATTGTAGCTTAGTTTTTCATAAGAGGGGCCCTTAATATATCTGTGATCAAAATGTTTTTATGACAATAACTCTTCTCTCCTGTCTTTCCTTTTACATATTCTCATGGCAGCGCCCATGTGTAATGTTGCATCAGATAACAGAGTGAGATAGATATTAAGAACTATTGTGGATTAAATGCCAATGATGGTATAGAAACAAGGAAGAATCCTGATTTAAGCAATTGACATATTGGTAAAACCGAGTGAAAATTGTTTCAAAAATGATTAAAAATGAGAGAATTCCAATAACATTTATATTAAATAGTCCATATATCTTTATTTATAAATACTCAGAAAGACAGACTGGCTGTCCATTGACCCATGTTGCATATTCTTTTCTACTCAGATGAGGATTCAAAATGGTCTTTTCACTGCCGCCCTTTATAACATCCTTTACATCCCTCTCGGGTCTCCCATGAAATAAGCCCCAGATTGAGGGCAAATCAGGATTTCTGTCTGCCCACACTCTGAGGAATGCTTCGATTCTCTTGATCTGAGTCTTTTCTATGTAAATTCAGGGATTCGGATGAGTCAGGTGAATTCTGCCTTTAAATTGTTTGCAGTCTTCTTATATAATAATTTTTAAATCAAATCATTTCAGGTAAATAGATGTCTCTGAAAAATTAATACTGTTTCTACTTCATTCACAAAGAACCAATATCAATTTCGATGAGTAGGTTATAGTTCAATGAACTCTGTATCTCTAGAACTTGTCAATTCTCTTTAGTAAAGTGCAAACCACTGAATACTCTAACTGATAATTATTTTCCAAAAAAGTTGGAACAAACTAAAAATTACTCTTTAGTGAATTTAGAGTATTGAATAATACTTTAAAGCATCATTACTGTCCTAGAGTAAGGAACGTATTCTAAATGTTTCCTTGTTAAAAACAATCTATATCTATATCATCTATACCTATATCTAAATCTATATCTATAGAGATATACTATACATATATGTGTATATATGTATGTGTATATACAATATTCTCCAAAACTATGAAACACATAGATAATGATTTTGAGAATCCCTAGGGTTGATGGTTTCTATACAACTTTGCTACAGAAACATTTTTTCTCTTGTTTTTTTTTCTTTTTGTTTTTGTTTTTAAATAGACACCTAAGTGCCCAGATATGACTATCATATCAGGTCCAGAGGAATGTAGAAGGTGCACTAGCTGTTCAAACCCACTGGGGACAGATAATTCCTCATCAATAAGGAAGATAACTCCTGGAAGTGCACTCATTCTCTCTCTTCTTAACTAATATTGTGTGGATTAAATAATGTCTTAAAATTGTGTACCAGATACAAAAGATGCAAATACATGAATTTTTCATTTATTTTGTTTCAATAAGTATCACTGAGTGCTGCCTGACCGAAAAGTTTGACTAACCTTACCTTCTGTACCATCTCCTGTTATCAACATTAGGTCCTTAGATTGTATATAAAAATTTTTTTTAGCGTTTATTTATTTTTGACAGACAGAGAGACAGGGCATGAGCAGGGGAAGGGCAGAGAGAGAGGGAGACACAGAATCCGAAGCAGGCTCCAGGCTCTGAGCAATCAGTGCTGATCCCGACGCGGGTCTCGAAGCCACAGACCATGAGATCATGACCTAAGCCGAAGTCGGCCACTCAACCGACTGAGCCACCCTGGTGCCCCTTTAGAGTGTATATAAAACACATTAAATTTTTAGCAGGGGCCATGGACTATGCACAATTCAAACATACTTGGGCAACTTATTTTATTTATTTATTTTTTTTTTCCTAGAGATACAGAGCATGAGCCGGGGAGAGAGCAGAAGGAAAAAAAGAGATTCTTAGCAGGCTCCACACTCAGCACGGAGCCCGATGCAGGGCTCAATCCCACAACCCTAGGATCATGACCTGATCCAAAAGGACACTCAACTGAGCCACACAGGCACCCACATAATTGGGCAATTTAATGATTTTATTCAACCTTTAACAATAGTTGTTACAAACTTCGAAAACAGTATTTATATTTTTAGAATCGTCTTTAACACATGAAATGTAAATAGAGAAATGAGTGAAATTGCTAATTATTTTCCCCAGTTTTCAGTCATTAGTTGACATTCTTGTTTTTTTTAAAATAACAGTAATTCCATTGGTTTAGTGTGACCCATTGGCCATGTTTGGTCACATAGCAAAAAAAGAGAAAAATTAAAGTTTAGCAAAATCAGGCTGGTGCGTTGGCATTTCCTGAGGATTCACTCCCAAAAATTTCAGGGAATTTGAGCAAAAAATAATAAAAATAGGAAAGTGGACCTCAGGTATTAAGCACATGCATTTAAAATATATGCAACCAAGCATTTTTTAACTTAGGCTCATTTTTAAAACTCTTTTTTGCTACCCAAATAATGTAACTAACAATAATAAATCATTTTGAATTTTTAAAATATAATTTAAATATTTAAAACTCATTACCAGTAAAACTGAGTAAAATACTTCATTATTCCCATTATCCCCATTAGAGAATTATTCTGCAATACTTTTAGAGAAGAAAAGATTTAATCAAAATGATAAAACAGCTTAAGTTAATAAACTGAGAATAATTAATGTTAATATAATATTCATGTGAATCTACTCTTAGTAAATTTTATATCATTGTGTTCATACTGTTTTCAACAAATTTATGTTTTCTTTCCTTCAGATACCTAATTCGTTTGAGTGTCACAGGAAACCCAAGTACATGGAGAATCAGAGGAACATCTCAGGATTCATTCTTCTAGGACTTTCGTATGATCAGAACATACAAATATTTTGTTTCGTCCTCTTCTTATTCTGTTATGTTTCCCTGTTGGTAGGGAATCTTCTGATCCTCGTCTCCATTCAATGCAGCCCTCTTTCTCACCAGCCCATGTATTATTTCCTCAGCCACTTATCCTGTATGGACATCTGCCACACCTCTAGCATTACACCCAAATTAATCGCTGACCTACGAGGGGGGATGAAAACCATCTCCTACAGTAACTGCATGTTCCAAGTCTTCGCCATGCACTTCTTTGGGAGTATTGAGGTCTTTGTCCTCACAGTCATGGCCTATGATCGCTCTGTTGCCATCTGCAAACCTCTCCACTACATGCTTATCATGAATAGGACAAGATGCAACCTTCTGATCTTGGTTGCATGGGCTGGTGGGGCTCTCCATTCTTTGCCTCAGTTAACGATGGCAATCCAATTGCCATTTTGTGGACCTAATGAAATTGATCACTATTTTTGTGATATCTTCCCTTTGTTGAAAGTTGCCTGTACTGATACCTACATCACTGGTGTCCTTGTGGTTGCCAATTCTGGTACGGTCGCTTTAGTTACCTTCGTTGTCTTATTTGTTTCTTATGTCATTATATTGTTTAGTCTAAGACATCATTCGGCTGAGGGAAGACACAAAGCTCTCTCTACCTGTGGGTCTCATATCACTGTGGTCCTCTTATTCTTTGGGCCTTCAATCTTTGCCTACCTTCGACCTCCGACCACTTTCCCCGAGGACAAAATATTTGCTCTGTTTTATACCATCATTGCTCCTATGTTCAATCCCTTAATCTACACTTTGAGAAATACAGAGATGAAGCATGCCATGAGAAAAGTTTGGTGTCAAACATTATTTTCAAAGGAAGCACACAATTAATTTGAGGAAACATATAGCTAAGGAATTTTATAAAAGAAAAGGACTTGAGGTGACTAAATAAGCTAAGAAATATTTCTGGGTGGCGCCTAGGTGGCTGAGTCGGTTAAGCATCTGACTCTTAGTTTTGGCTCTGGTCACAATCTCACGGTTCATGGGTTCCAGCCCCGCATCAGGCTCAGCGTTGATAGTGTGGAGCCTGCTTGAGATTCTCCTCCCCTCTCTGCCCCTCCCCTGCTTTCTCTCTCTCTCTCTCTCTCTGTCTCAAATAAATTTTTATATATATTTTTTATTTTATAATGCTTTATTTATTTATTTTTGGGAGACAGAGAGAGAGCACACACAAATAGGCGAGGGGCAGAGAGAGACAGAGACAGAATCTGAAGCAGGCTCCCAGCTGTCAGACAGAGCCCAATGCAAGTCTTGAACTCACAAGATGTGAGATCATGACCTGAGCCGAAGTAGGACACTTAACAAACTGAGCTACCCAGGTGCCCCAAAATAAATCATTTCTGTTTTAAATGCTGAGATGGGGTGCCTGGGTGGCTCAGGCAGTTGAGCATCTGATTTCGGCTCAGGTCATGATCTGGTGGTTTGTGTGTTTGACACCCATTTTGGGCTTTGCGCTGACACCATGTGGAGCCTGCTTGGAATTCTCTCCTCTTTCTCTCCCCTTCCCCTGCTCGCATGTATGCTTTCTCTCTCTCTCTTTCCCCCTCTCCCTTTCTCAAAATAAACTTAAAAAAAGGTAAAAAGATAGTTTATTAATTAAAATATACACTATGGCACAACATATACATCAAATCATGCTGTTACTGGAATGAAGAGATATCCAAAAATGATTTTCTTCAGAAAGCAGAAAAAAATTATGAAAGGACTTTTTGCATGCTTAATAGAATTTAAATAAAAATCACTTAAGAAACACAACAAATATCATTTTAGAGAAGAGGCTAGATAACAGAATTTTATTAAAAGGAAGATGGTTATAATATGGAAAGTGTTTTAGAATATGCAAATAAAATGCAAGAGTTACGATGAGTCTGGAGACAGTGTATAAAGAGGTGTAAAGAACAGAAAAACTAATGAGGAAAGTAAAATTAACCAGAGCTGTTAAGGGCAGAGAGGAAGTGGACAGATGGTTTCAGTAGTTATTCATAAAGAAACAAAACTATTGCCAGATTAAAACTCTTCTTCTAGGCATGTTCTAGAATGTTTAACTACTTAGCTGGACGAAGTAAAATTGTCACTAAAAATGAATAATGGTTCAGAAAATTAAACAACAGATTCATTTTAATGGCCTCTTTTAAGTGGTGGTTATTTATTTTCATGATCATGCTTTCTTAATAACATGACTTTCTCTTTTAGAACATGATTACTGATCAAAATTATTATTTGCAAACAATATTGATCTAATGCTAATGATGTTTTTAAATAAAAATCTAGACATGCATTCCATGTTAATGCGACTTTAGCATTCTATAAAATAAACAACTTTCAAAGAAATCACTTTGAACTTCTTACAGCGAATGTCGTGATTAATACGTTTTGAGCATTTTCTTTTTCTTTTAATTGAGATATAAATGATGTATAGCTTTATATTAGTTTCAGGTGTAGAACAAAATGATACGATTCAAGTGAGTATTGCAAAATAATCCCTGCAATAAGTGTAGCTAACATCCATCCACGAATATTTACAGATTATTTTCTTGCGATGAGAACTTCTTAGATGCTATACTTTCACACTCAGTTTTATTACACAAAATCCTGCTGGAAGATTTGAAACTGTAGATTTTTAAAATACTCCATATCAGAATTTAAGATACATCTCGATATTTCAATAGTAAATTCCAAGCTTATTTTGCTATTATTTGAAACTTGGGTGATTTATAAAAATTATATCTGCCTCCATGTTTATTGATGTGAAAATATTGACAAAGATTGCATGTTATAAAAAGAAAGAAAACATCAATGGAAAAAAAAGAGAAAGATCTATTTTTGGTATATAAACCTAACGATATTAAAGACTATCCTGGGGGCGCGTGGGTGGTTTGGTTGGTTAAGTGTCGGACTTTGGCTCAGGTCATGATTGCATTTCCTGAGCTGTGCTGATAGCTCAGAGCCTAGAGCTTGTTTAGGATTCTGTGTCTCCCTCTCTCTCTGCCCCTCCCCCACTTGACTCTCTCTCTCAAAAATAGATAAACATTAAAAAAAAAAAAGTAAAATAAAAGAAAGTCTATACTGTGAAATGTAGCCAAAGCCTTTTGCTGAAAATTCTTCATGGGCTGTAAGAGCATTCAATTTCATGCTTGCAACCTTAGAATATCTCAATTTTTTAAAAGTTACACACAGAAAATCTACTATTTTATACTCATGAATGAGTCATGAATGAACTTTGTAGAGCACATCAGCATAAACTGTGAAGGATATGAGGGCATCAATACATGGCTTAAAATTTGTATAAAATTTCAAATACAATATTTTTAAACATTTTAATGGCAATGTCTCAATGGACTGCACTCACATGTCCCTTTTACTTCAGCTACAGCAGTGATTATAATAGCATTTTCCCCAGATTTCAGGATGAGAGATTCAGAGCTATTGTGGATGAAACATCTGTGATAATCTAGAAAATGAGCCAAAATCCTATGTGGAGGAATACACATTTTGCTAAAACTATGTAAAATTATTTCAAAATGATTTGGAATCAAGAATGCTGGATCACATATTTATATCCCCCCAAATATTCATAAACACAGATTAGGTGATTGGTACTCTCTCACCTTGCATACTTTTTAAAATTGGGGATTAGATTCAGAGAGTTTCCCCTCACTGCTGGCCTCCAGGACACTCCATTTCCTTGCTCTGCTCACAAGTGTGGGATACAGCCCCTGACTGAGTGGGGATCAGGGTATCTGTCCTCCACAGGCTATTTCTTTCTGGTGTTAATAAGTTACTTAGATTATCTTGATCTGAGTCTCTTTTATTGAAAATCAAGGGTTTGGATATGTGAAGTGATACCCACTTTAAATTGTTTATCAACCCATTCATCCAACAATTAACTTTAAGTCAATTTGTTTTAGGCAAACACATCTATCTGTAAAGTAAACAGTATGCCATCTCCTAAATTAGGGATCAGCATTAGCTGTAAAAAGGTAAGGAGAAAATCGATCAATAAATCATAAAGTACTAACCTCTATTTAAGAACTGTTCACTGCTGATCACTATGAAACTGATAATCATTTTTGGTTTATTAAGAACAACATAGAGGTTAGAAAGCCTTATAGCAATAATAAGTCACAGTGGGAACAGATTGAGTCTTTTTCTTCTTGATGAAATGAGATTGAATGATAATTTAAAATAGAATTTGTTTCTTATAGTATAGATCATTTTAAATGCTACACCAATTACCTATTCATCATCTAAACTTATCTTAAAGACAAAAGTTTGAATTTGTGAGTCATGGGATTTGATGGCTTCTAAATAATTTTGCTACAGTAGTATTTGGTGGTTTCTAAAAAATACTATTTATTTATTTATTTATTTATTTATTTATTTATTTATTTATTTATTTTTGAGAAAGAGAAAGACAGCAAGCAGGGAAAAGGCAGAGAGAGAGGGCACAGAGGATCTGAAATGGGCTCTATGCTGACAGCAGAGAGCCAGACGCGCAGCTCACACTCGTGAACCGTGAGATCATGACCTGAGCCAAAGTCAGACACTTAACCAACTGAGCCACCCAGGTGCCCCTAAGGTCTCTGTTTTTTAAATATTCATCCAGGGTGCCCAGATAAGGTTGCTACATTGGGTCAGACAAAGGTGGAAAGTGTGAAAGGGTGTTTGCATCTCATTGAGTCTCAGTTAATCCCTCAACCCCGGAGAGAACAACTCCTGGAGCGCATCCTCTCCATCCCACACACTATCTCCCTCTGCATCAATGGTCTCTCAAGATTGTCCAAGAGATGCAAGTTTGTGTGTGTTCGATCCATTCATTAATGCAACATCTAGTTGCTGAGCGCTGAAACAAATCCCTCTTGGAGTCACATTCTGTTTGATCTTCTTTTTTGGATTTTATTGCCTAGAGTGTGTATCAAATACTGCAATTCCTAGGAAAAGTCATGAAATCTGAAAAAATGCAAATATGCTTGGGCAATTTCTTTTTATCTTTCATTTACCACTTGCTATCACAAATTTCAATTAATTTTAACCATTTGTTTTAGTTTAACTTGTAACATGTAAATGGGATAAATGAATAAATTGTATTTATTTTTTACAACTTGAATCCATTGACAGTCTATTGGCTGCATAGTTTCAACCATTCTTTGCTGTTAATGTGCCTAAAACTATTTTAGTATAAAATGTCAATTGGTATGTTTGTTGACAGGGCGAGGAAAATCATCCTTTAAACAAATTAAACGATTCAAGATGATATATTTTTTTCTTTTTTTCTTTTTCAAGATTTTTATTTAGATTCCAATTAGTTAACATACAGTGTAATGTTAGTTTCAGGAGTAGGATCTAGTAATTCAACATTCATATACAACACCCGGTGCTCATCACAACAAGTGCCTTCCATCATCCCCATATGTGGAATTTAAGAAACAAAACAGATGAACATAGGGGAGGAAAAAGAGAGAAAACCAAGAAACAGACTCTTAACTATAGAGAAAAATTCATTCCCAAGGATACTCCCAAATCAAACAGGAAATTTGTCCAGACGATT
Source organism: Paguma larvata (assembly GCA_030068075.1). Taxonomy (NCBI): domain Eukaryota; kingdom Metazoa; phylum Chordata; class Mammalia; order Carnivora; family Viverridae; genus Paguma; species Paguma larvata. The sequence goes on from JAINVK010000065.1 coordinate 58,180, forward strand.
CTGAAAGGAAAAAAAAAAAAAAAAAAAAGTTGACCCTATGGATAAGAACATGCATTTTAAAACGTGTGCAAAAATTTTTTAAAGGACGTAAATTATACTTTTTGATATCTAATTTATACAATTAAAAATAGTGAATTTCTTTATCTTCAAATGAACATTTAAATGTTCCATAGTCATTATTGTTAATGTTGCAAAGTTAACATCATTTTTCCCATTATAGAATTACTTACAACATATTTCTGAAATAAGGGAAATAGGGGTGCTTAGATGGCTCAGTTGCTTATGTGTCTGGCTTTAGCTCAGGTCATAATCTCACGGTTTTTGTGTTCAAGGCCTGCATTGAGCTCTGTGATGACACAGTATGGAGTCGGCCTCGGATTCTGTGCCTCCCTCCCTCTCTCTGCCCCTCCCCTGCTTGTGCTCTCTCCTTTTCTCTCTCAGAAATATTAAATGAATAAACTTAAAATAATATAAGATAAAAAAAGAAGCATAAATCTATGTATTAGGAATAATTAATCTGACTTATTCAATGAGGTCAATTTACTTTTTGGTAAATTTTAATTACTGTTGCCATGCAGCTAATTTTTTTTATCAAGATTCATATTTTCTTTCTTTTCAGATATTTAACCCATTTGTTTATAATATACACCGGTCTGAAACAGATGCAGAGCCAGAGGAATGTCTCAGAATTCATTCTTTTGGGACTTTCGTATGACCATTACACGCAAATATTTTGCTTCGTGCTCTTCCTATTCTGTTATGCTTCTCTCTTGGTAGGAAACCTTCTGATCCTCATCTCCATTCGATGCAGCCCTATTTTCCACCAACCAATGTACTATTTCCTCAGCCACTTATCCTACATGGACATCTGCTACACCTCTAGCATTACACCCAAATTCATTGCTGACCTCCTGTGGAAAGAAAAGCCATCTCCTATGGTAACTGTATGTTACAGGTCTTTACCATGCACTTCTTCGGAATGACTGAAGTCTTAATCCTCACAGTCATGGCCTTTGATCGCTACGCTGCCATCTGCAAGCCTCTCCACTACATGCTTGTCATGAACAGGACAAGGTGCAATCTCCTAGTCTTGGCTGCTTGGGCTGGTGGGGCCGTCCACTACTTTCCTCAATTTTGTCTGGTAATCAGGTTGCCCTTCTGTGGTCCTAATGAGATTGATCACTATTTTTGTGATATTTTTCCTTTGCTAAAAGTTGCCTGTACTGATACCTATGTTACCGGTTTCCTTTTGGTTGCCAATTCAGGAATGGTTCCCTTAGGGACATTTGTGGTCTTATTTTTTTCTTATGTCGTTATATTACTCACTTTAAGAAATCACTCAGCTGAGGGAAGACGCAAAGCCCTCTCTACCTGTGGGTCTCATATGACTGTGATAGTTTTATTTTTTGGGCCTTCGATCTTTGCCTACCTTCGACCTCCGACCACGTTCCCTGAGGATAAAGTATTTGCTCTATTTTACACCATCATCGCTCCGATGTTCAATCCCTTAATCTACACTCTGAGGAACTCAGAGATGAAAAATGCCATGAGAAAAGTCTGATGTCAAACACCAGAGCTCAATATCTTTTTAACAGAACAGAGGGGGTGCTAGATGTCGATGTCTCTCTTTTAAAAAAGATATTGTACTTCATAAAGATGTAATATTACTTTGGCTAACATATGGGCCCACGTCTATTCTCCAAACATACTCCAGAATCTATCAGCTCTGTGACTGTATTTCAGCTATTCTTCTGCTTCAGATTCCTTACCCCGACACTCGAGGGTCCATGTCTTACATATAATTCACACTCTTGGTGTCATGTTATTCAGGAAGACTATATGTATATATGTAATATGAATTTTATATGAAATGTAAATATAAAAGACATATGGAGTAAAACATAGAAGGTCTTTGTGACCTTGAATTGGAGAAAATTTTTTTCTAAATATGTGGAGCAAAGGGTCCATATAAAAAGACGATTTGCACTTCACCAAATTTAACACTATGCAGGAGAACTAGTATATAAAGAGAAATGAATGAAATAGTGGAAGATGTAAATGCAACTAGTAGCTGTCTCTGAGGGTGTGTAGAGGGCAAGGTGAGAGATGTGACCAGCTATCTACTCCTGTAGACTGGTACAGGCTAGCTCTTGAGTACAGCTTGATCGACACTGGGTAGAACATTGAAGTAAACTAGCTGTAATCACTGGGTTCTAATGTCCTTTATGTTTAAGTTCTCGAATCTTTCATTTATTCAGGGTTCTTAAACTCTTAAAGCCCGGAAGCAAAGACTAAATAAACTTAGAATAACACATTTTCTTGCTCCAGATCTTTACTATTTGAGCTAGTTATTTAATGTCTAGAAAGTTCTGTGTTTTTATCTACCAGTAAAGTTAATAATATTTGTGTCAAAATATGTGTTATCATAAGTGTTGAATAATATGATGAACTTAATCCAGCCAATAATCTCTCATATTTTTGTTAATATTTGGCTAAGTTGTCTGACCTGAAACAGATTAAATATTATAAAATTTGATTTTCTGACATTTCCTCACATGTGAAAATGTTACATGAATGGTAGAGACAGACCATCTGGCTTTGGTGCATGCAGATGAGACTGAGTCTGAACAACACATGAGGAGTCAGTGAGCAGGGAAAGAACCAGATGTTAAATACAATGAAAGCTTTGTTGTTCTTTGCTCCCTTCCTCTGATTTTTCCATATCATTTTGCTTTTCCTCCTTGTCAGGTTATGAGGAGGAGATGTTTACTCTTATCTTTTCTTTTGTTTTCCATTTTTCAACCACGTATTCCATCAATGGTAACCTCATACCGAGTATGATGTCACAAGTCATTGATTTTATTTATCTACTCACTCTGCGCATCAAGGATCTTGGTAATTCCCCCAAAAGGACTGTAAGTGGCCATCTTTGGTTCTCCTTGTCCTATCTCATCTCAGATGTTCCTGAAAGCTAACCTGATCCAATTATAGGCTAAAATGTCCTTCCTGTTCTTCAGAAAGCTGAGAGAGCACAGGGCAGTCAGAGTTTCATGAATTGCTCTGACTATAGCCTTTTTGGGCCTGCAGGGGAAAAGGGCCTATTTTATTCCAAATAGGCAAATACGGAAAGTGTAAACCCAAGAGCACGAGCACATTAACTATGGACAGTGGCTTTGCAGTACTTGCACCAAGATCTGTCTAGACATGCCTTTGGGAATGTAATTACATAGAGCTTTCAAAGACCTATTAATTCTTGCCACGTCAGTGTATATTCTGTTCCTCTGTACCAAATAGTCCACAGGCGTAGACATAAAATAAATGGATGATCCCTAGGACCTTATTAGCTGTGTTCGCTTTTGCAAGAATATAAAAAGACATTTTGCTTGCTTTTTCTTCTGAGCTATTATTAAGAAGACGAATCAGCATTCGAAATTCCTAGCCTGCTTTCCACGGGGCTGAAGATTCACTTCATCACTGAGTCGGAATGAATGTTTGAAGTCCACTTCCCTTGTAAACGGTAGAAGGTTTAAGACCTGTTGAAAATTTCAAAATATTTGCAGCGAATTAATCCGAATGTGTTTGAATTACGGGTTTGTAAATTCTCTGCAATTTGTTCCAGATTTTGGTGCCAAAACTAACCTGACAGCCACTCGGATCTCATGGTTAGTGAGTTACCCTTGTCACCTTGGTTTGGGATTGGTCCCACAACACATGTGCTAGGCTAATTGTGTGTGTGAGTGTGTTTTTAAGTTTGTTTGTTTGCTTTGTGTTTTGAGAAAGAGGGAGTGCAAGCAAGGGAGAGGCAGAGAGAGACGGGAAATCTCAAGTTGACAGCACGGACCCCGACCTGGGGCTCCACCTCAAGAATCTGAGAGATCATGACCTGAGCTGAAATCAAGAGTCAGACACTTAACTAACTGAGCCACCCAGGCATCCCACTTGTGTGTTCTTTATATTTATTCTATACAATTTCATTCTAAAGGCTATAACTTCTTCTGCAGCATTGGACAATTAGATTACTATAAAGATGCTTTAGCGTACTTTAGTTTTAATTGTACATTACCTACAAGCAGAATTCCCTTTTTGGGGAACACGAGTAGAGTTAGATAAAGCATTTTCAAGTGGGCAGTGAACTTCATTGTGTCCTCAACTCATGCTTAACGGCATCCTCCCTATTACTATTAAGAAACAGACCAGCTTCTGCTTGAATATGTAGAATTCAGGTGCCACCCACGTGCCCCGAGAGAGAGAGAGAAATAATTTCTTTATGTTTCAAAACATCTGCCATCCTCGAATAGTTTTATCTGGGTCAACCAAGGTAAGTTGATCTACATTCTGTGACGCTAAGAGAAACTATGAACATGTGGTAACAATTCGTATTTACATATGTCAGCTTCTATTCCTTTATGGGCAACGTGATCCAAAAGGTACACATAATTCGGATTCAATAACACCGAAAAATAGAGTAATCGCTTGGGTACATTTTTGTAGAGAAACATGCTCTGATGATCAGTCGATTATGATATTAACAGATTTTCAGTAACAGATTGTTGAAGTTGCCGTTTACCTGATCACACTTGTTAAATCTATGTTAGGTATCTTTTTTTATTTTCTTTATTTTTCCACTGGTAGGGTGTGTGTGTGTGTGCGTGTGTGTGTGTGTGTGTGTGTGACAATCTGTGATTCTAAACTTATCACTCAGAGAGGAAAGATGGTGAAAGAAAAATGTTTCTTGTCATGGGTTATTTCATGTTACCTCACCTATTCCTCACCAAAATTCAGAATTTTGTAAAGACATGTCAGTTGTAAAATGAGTAAGATGATGCCTACCGGGATGAAACAATTCACTCAAGGATCCCACTGGTCGATCTGAGATTCCTCAACGTTTCTATCTCTTCTTTCTTGCTGCCACTGTTTCAGTCACTTGTTCAGTGGTTGCCTATTTATCCGCTGCGATTTCAGTTTTTCTTCAGTATCACCATATTGTTTTATGACAGTAATTCTCCCCAACCGATTTTTTCCCGCTTCTCTTTCACCCCTGCTAACAGCAATGATCAGACAGCATGGGCGGGGTTGTGAACTATTGTAGATTAAATTGCAATGATCTAGAAAACAAGCAGGAATCTTTTGGTTTAAAAGTGTATTATTTATGGGGCGTCTGGGTGGCTCAGTCGGTTAAGAGTCTGACTTCGACTCAGGTCATGATCTCGCCATCTGTGAGTCCGAGCACCGCTTCGGGTTCTGGGCTGACAGCTCAGAGTCTGGAGCCTGCTTCGGATTCTGTGTCTCCCTCTCTATCTCTGTCCCCTCTCCAGCTAGTGCTCTGTCTCTCTCTCTCAAAAAATAAATAAATAAATAAAAGTTTATTATTTATTTTTACTTTTTTTTTTGAGAGAATGAGCACGTGCACAAGTAGGGAAGGGACAGAGATGTGGAGACAGAGAGAGGCAGAGGCAGAATCTGAAGCAAGCTCCAGGCTCTGAGCTGTCAGCACAGAGCCCTGATATTGGTCTCGAACTCACAAACTGTGAGATCATGACCTGAGCTTAAGTCAGATGCTTAACCACCAGAGCCATCCAGGCACCCCAGAAAACAAGGAGAAACCTTGATGAGGGATTTGCAATTTTGTAAGACCGAAGGCAAAGAATTTCAAATGTTTTAGAATCAGAGAGTTCTAGAATATATATCTATCTTAAATATTCCCTCTTTACTTACAGAAATACACAAAAGACAGATGGGGTGTCTGTTAACCCATTATTGTGCATATTTTTTTCCACTCAGATGAGGAATCAAAACAGTCTTTTTACTGATGCCTTTCATGGCATCTCTCAGCTCTCTCCCTTGAAATATAGCCCCAGCTTGAGGAAGAAACAGGATTTCTATCTTTTAACATTTATAGTGTGTTACTTTTCAAACCTGAGACATGACTTAGATTCTCTTGATATGTGTCTTCCATCTAGAATCAGAGATTTGAATTGGTCACATGATTTCCACATGTATATCGTTCACAGTCTACTTAAATAATAGCTGTCTGTAAGTCAACTTGTTTTATGTCAATAAGTGTATCTGAAAATTAACATTATTTCTACCTCCTGAACAAAGAGTAGTATCAGTTGCAACAAGTAGAAGGTGGGCCAATGCCCCTTACACTCCTGAAACGTCTCTGTACTCCTTAGTTACTGCTAACCGCCAGACACTCTGACATAATTATTTTACTCTGTTATATAAAAGGGGATAGTAAGCCTTGTTAGTGATTTTGAAGGCAAAGTAGGAACAAATTGAAAATTTCTACTTTTACGAGTGTAGCATTTTGAGTAGTGATTTAAAATAGAATGGATGTTTTAGAGTATAGGCCATTTTAAAAAATACCATAGCTGTCAGCTGTTTACCATCTAAAATATTCTCAAAGACTATAAATAAATAGGTATTAAATTTTTGAGGCACTAAACCATTTTTGATGGTTTCTTTTTTTTAATGTTTATTTATCTCTGAGAGAGAGAGACAGAGCATGAGCAGGGGAGGGGCAGAGAGAGAGGGTGACACAAAATCCGAAGCAGACTCCAAGCTCTGAGCTGTCAGCACAGAGCCCGGCATGGTACTCAAATTCATGAACTGTGAGATCATGACCTCAGACAAAGTCAAATGTTTAAGTGACTGAGCCACCCAGGCACCCCTAGAGATGATGGTTTCTAAGCAATATTACAACAAAAGAAATTTGTGTCTTTTAATAGGCATCTGGGGGCCAGATATGACTGTCGCTCTAGATCAAGACTTAGATGGAAGGTGTGTTAGCTTTTGTAAACCCACTAGAATCAGGCATTTCCTCAATAGTGGGTAAATAGCTCTTGGAAATGCACTCATTTTGCACTGACTAAAGAATGTTTTAAGATATATGTTAGATACAAAGATGCAAATTCCTGAATTTTTCATTTATTTATTATTGTAACAAATACTACTGAGTGCTAATTCACCATGAAGATTGTCTTCAAGTTACTTTCTGTATTATCTCCTTTTATTGACCCTTGGTCTTTATTTTATAATTAAAACATGAATTTTTTCACATAAGCCATGAAATATGCATGATTCAAATATACTTGGGCAATTTAACAAGCTTATCTTTCCTTTATCAATTGGTATCACAAACTTCAATCACTATATATGGGAGGTGCCGAAAGAGAAGGTGACACAGAATCTGAAGCAGCTCCAGGCTCTGAGATGTCAGCACAGAGCCCGATGCAGGGCTCTAACTCATGAACTGTGAGATGATGATCTGAGCTGAAGCCAGACACACAACTGACTGAGCCACTCAGGCTCCCTGAGTGAGAGAAAATCTTAAGCAGGCTCCACAGTCAGCATGGAGCCCGATGTGGGGCTTGATCCCATGACCCTGGGATCATGAACTTAGTTGAAATCAAGAGTGGGATGCTCAACCCACAAAGCCATGCAGATGTCCTGACAGTATGTAGTTTTAAAATTGTATTTAACTCATAAAATATAAATATGAGAAATGACTGGGCTTCCTGAATATTTTTCAAAATTCCAGTCATTAATTGATATCTTTCTTTTGCTGTATAGTTTTCAACTACTCTTTTATTTTTAATATAAGAGTAATTCCATTTGTTTAACACGACCCATTGACAATGTTTGACCATAAAGCCATGTGTAGTATGCTCTAAACAAATTAAAGTCCAGGAGTTCAAACTGGATTTTAAACAAATGTGAATTTCTTTGGAATTCATTTATAGAAAATTAAGGAAATGTATTCAGATAACTTTAAAAGAAGGAAAGTTGGGGCGCCTGGGTGGCTCAGTTGGTTAAGCAGCCGGCTTCTGCTCAGGTCATGATCTCACGGTCTGTGAGTTCGAGCCCCGCGTGGGGCTCTGTGCTGATGGCTCAGAGCCTGGAGGTTGCTTCGAATTCTGTACCTCCCTCTCTCTCTGCCTTCCCCTGCTCACGCTCTGTCTCTGTGTTGTCAAAAATAAATAAACGTTAAAAAAAAAAAAAAAGAAGGAAAGTTGATTTATCAGTAAGTTACAAGAATTGAGAAATATAGGAAATTTTTTTTGTTTTAGGCCAATTAGACTAAATAATATAATTAGCAGTTCTTTACATAGTTAAGTACATAATTAGTGCTAATCAATACATAATTAAGGGTAATAAAATGCTTTATTTTCAAAATAATATTTAAATATTTTAGACAATTGCTAGTAATTTGTCTTTTTGCTAGTAAATTGTCTTTTTGAGAGACAGAGACATAGAGAGAGAGAAGAATATGAGCAGGGTAGGAGCATAGGCAGAGGGCAGCAGAGGATCTGAAGCAGGCTCCTTGCTGACAGCAGAGAGCCTGATGTGGGGCTTGAACACACGAACCATGAGATCCTGACCTGAGCTGAAGTTGGACGCTTAACTAACTGAGCTACCCGGGTGCCCCATATGACCTTTTCTTATTTATTTATTCCCCAATAATAAAATTTCTCAGAGTCATTCTGTATGAATTATACAAGTTAAATGACCATATACAGTGTTGACTATTTAAACTTTTAATTATAATAGAGATTCAAAGTCACTGCAATGCATTAATTTTTAATAGGTCATTTACATACCTTCTATTTATGGGAAATACAGTTTTAATGATAATTACAGTGGGGCATTTTATCCTGTACATATGAGCACTAGAGTTAACGTTTATCTGTTTTGATAGCTTTATTGAGATATAATCCACATAATCTACAATTCAGTTCTTTAAAACTTAAAATTTAATGGTTGTTAGTATAGAAGACTGTGAGACAACCAACACTTTCTAATTTTACAACATCTCTGCCACCTGAAAAGGGGCTCTGTCCCATTCACAGTCATTCTCACTCCTCTCCCTTGCCATCACCAGATGTCCTAGGAAAGCACTAATCCACTTTCTTTCGCTGTATATTTGCTCTTCTAGACATTTCATATAAAAAATTATATACTATGTTATCTTAGTAACTTGTTTCTCCCACTTAGCATAATGTTCTTAGCATAAGATACTTCCACATTGTGGCAAGTATCAGTATCAGTATTTCTTTCTTTTTGTCGATGAATAAAACCCCATCTTATGAATATATAATGTATCCATCCATCAGTTGATTGGCATGTAGAATGTCTCTCCATTTCAGCTATTATGAATAGTGCTCCTATGAACATTGGTGTACAAGTTTTTGTGTGGATATATGTTTAATCTCTCTTAAAAGGAGAATTGCTAGACCACTGTTATTATGCATTTAAAGTTTTTTTTTTAATTTTTTTAGAATTTATTTATTTTTGAGAGACATAGAGACATAACGTGAGCAGGGGAGGGGCAGAGAGAGACGGAGATATAGAAACCGAAGCAAGCTCCAGGCTCTGATGAGCCATCAGCACAGAGCCTGACGTGGGGCTCGAACTCACAGACCATAAGATCACGAACTGAGCTGAAGTCGGCCGCTCAACCAACTGAGCCATCCAGGCGCTCCAGCATTTAAACTTTTAAGGAACTGCCAAATTGCTCTGCAAATAACATTCCTACTAATACATTATGAGAATTCCAGGTTTCTCCCCATCCTCACTAACACTTGTTATCGTCTCTCTTTTTTGATTCTTGACATCCTAGTTGGTATCTCATTATGGTTGAGGTTTGCATTTCCTATTAACCAAAGGTGTTAAACATATCTTCACATACTTTTGGCCATTTGTATATTTTCTGTGGAGATATGTTTATTCAGATATTTTACCAATTTTTAAGTCGAGTTGTTATCTTTTTATTATTAAGTGGTAGAAGTCCTTTATGTAGTCTGAAAACAAGTTCCTTATCAGGTACAAGCATTTTCTCCCAATTCGTGGGTTGACTTTTCACATTGTTGATGACATAATTTTCAGTACAAAAGGTTTTCATTTTGGTGAAGCTAATGCGGCTATTCAAAGTCACTATTATGTACTACTTTCCAATAAAATATTTTAAAAAATTTCCAATAAAATCTTCCACTCATGGGAATGAAATTCTTAATAACCATCACTCTTCTGCTTCTTTCCTGTAGAAATGATCACTACATTTGATAGGCATTCTGGGTGAGTGTGGGGAATGTAGGACTTAGAGATATTGATTGATTTCTTTTTTTTTTTTTTTTGGCAATATAATTCTTTTTCTGACGTCAATTTTACATACAATGAAATGAAGACCTTTTAAGTATATGATCTGAAAAGTTTTGATAAATGTATGTACTGCCGGAGCCATTAACAAATTCCAGACATAGAATGCTTTCATTAACCCAGAAAGTTCTGTCCTGTTCTTTTTCAGTTAATTGCCCCAGATGCAACTACTGCCCTGAATTGTATCACTCTGTTTTAATGTTTGGTGTTTAGTGTTTAGTGCCTAATTCTATAGCTTCATGCAAATTGAATCACAGCATTTACTCATAGTGCCTGGTCTCTTTGTTCTGAGATTCATCATATTGAAGTGTGTATCATTAATCCATTACTTTTCTTTGCTGAAGGCTATTCTGTCTATCCTGATAACTTCTGTATTTCAAGTGCAGTGTATTTGCATTTAATGAAATTGTTACTTTTTTAACAATAAGTTAAAGATGAGTTCATCTTATTGTAGTTTACTTTTTTGTCCCTTTTATAACTTACTTTATTTCTTTTCTATATTATTTTGAGCTAATTGAGTAGATGATATTCATCTAATATTCAATTTTATCTTCTTTTAACACCTTATTAAATAATAGCCTTTATTATTTTAGAGCAGTTCTAGGTTCAAGGGAAAATTGAACAGAAGCTTTCCCATGGACCTTCATTTTCCCTGATTAAAAAATAGGCAGAGGGGCTGAATAGATATTTTTCCAAAGATAAACAAATGGCCATCAAAAGGTGTTCAACATCACATCAGGGAAATGCAAATAAAAATCATAAAGATATTATCATCCCTTCATATCTGTTAGAATGACTATTATCAAAAAGACAAGAGATAAGAAATGTTGGTGAGGATGTGGAGAAAAGGGATCCCATGTGTACCATTGATGGGTATGTAAATTGGTACAGCCATTATGGAAAATAGAATGGGGGTTCCTCAAAAACTAATAATAGAACTACCATCCATCAATTCCACTGATGGGTGTATATGATTATGAAGGGATATCTATCTTCCTAGGTTCATTGAATCATTATTCTTAATAGCTAAGGTATGGATACAATCTCATCCCTGACTGATGAATCAATCAAGACAATGTGAGATACATATCGTTCAAACTTTAAAAAGGGGAAAGTTCTCCCATTTGCAACAACATGGATGGAGCTGGAGGACTTTATGTTAAGTGAAACAAGCAAGACCCAGAAAGAGAAATGCCACATTATCTCACTTGTATGTGGAAATGATATAGTTGAACTCACAGAAGCAAAAAGTATAATGGTGGTTATTAGGGCCCAGGGATTGGGGGACATGGGGAGATGTTGGCCAAAGGGCACAAGGTTTCAGTTATGTAGGATGAATAAATTCTAGAGATCTATTATATAGCATGGTCACTATGGTTAGCAAGACCATAATGTATACTTGAAATTGCAAACAAGATCGATCTTACATTAAATCTCCTTACACACACACACACACACACACACACACACACACACATGCACACACACAATGGTATCTATATAGAGAAGATAGATGGGCTGATGAGTGTGACTGTGGGGATCTTTTAACATGATATGTATACAAAAAATCAAGTTCTGTCACTTAAATATATGTAATTTTTGTATGTCAACATGCCAATTTTGGGACCACTAACACAGCCGTGAAGCTTCATAATATCCCAGACAGCAAAAAAAGGAGTGAGAACACTGAAAACTAATTATTTTGCTGAATTTATTTTAAAATGATCTTTGACAGGAAGAAAATATTAGTATTGGAAAGGTTTCCCAGTTAAATAATAAACAGCATTAAAAATGAAATGAAAAATTTTAAATGTTTATTTATTATTTTGAGAGAGAGAGAGAGAGAGAGAGAGGGAGAGAGAGACTACAGGTAAGGAGGTGCAAAGAGAGAGGGAATCCCAAGTAGGCTCTATACTTCAGCACAGAGCCCAATGTGGGGTTCAGCCCACGAACCATGAGATCATAACCAGAGCCAAAATCAAGAATTGGATGTTCAACCAACTGAGCCACTCAGGTGTCCCAAAAATGAAATGGAATCTTGCAAAAGTTACCAAGAATGTGGTACACACTTTAATACACTGAAATCAATACATTGTATTATTTATTTGTTTGTTTTTTAAAGTTTTTTATTTAAATTCCAGTTATTTAACATACAGTGTAATATTAGTTTCAGGTAGCTAATATAGTGATTCAGTACTTTCATTCAACACCCAGTACTCATCACAAGTGCCCTCCTGAATCCCCATAACCTATTCCACCCATTCCCCCCATTGACCTCCCCTCTGGTAACCATCACTTTGTTCTCTCTTGTTGTCTGTTTCTTGGTTTGTCTCGATCTCTCTCTTTTTTGGCCCTTATACTGGTTTGTTTTATTTCTTAAATTCTACATATGAGTGAAGTCATATGGTATTTCTCTTTCACTGACTGATTTGTTTCTCTTAGCATAATACTCTCTAGCTCCATTCATGTTGTTGCAAATGGAAATATTTCATTCTTTTTGATGGCTGAATAATAGTCCAACATGAGTGTGTGTGTGTGTGTGTGTGTGTGTGTGTGTGTGTGTGTACTAGATCTTCTTTACTCATTCATCCGTTGATGGACAATTGGGATGTTTCCATAGTTTGGTTATTGTAGATACTGCTGCTATAAACATTGGGGCGCATGTATCCTTTTGAATTAGTATTTTTATATTCTCTGAAATCAATGAATCTTAAAGATTCATAATATAACTTTTGGCATGCAAGTATTCAAGGCACAATTGCTAATCTGCTCTGTCCACTATTGGCATCAAAGTTCTATTGGCAGTTCTAACTTGAGAATTCATACTACTCCTTTACTAGGGAAGCACAAATAGAGAAAGAAAGTGGCTTCCTGCTGCAAAAATGAGTTTTCTCTACCTCCATTAACTAGAGACAAGTCTAGTGAGTATTTCTGAATGCCTCTGGTACTTTCTTTTCTTGCAATGACATAACTCAACTTTAAATGAGATAATACCCCTCATTTTTTCCCCCTTCAAACTAGGTTCTACCTTTTTATACTTCAATCTCAGAAAACATGTTGTATCTCTGATGATTTCTGACATTTTGACAACATGCATTATTTCACTTCTTTCCCTCTTAGAGTTATAGAATTCTCTTGTTGTAGCTCCTATATACCAATAATAAAAATTAGCAGAATATCTCAAGGCAATTTAAAAAATCTCATGCATAATGCCTAAGTTATCTTAACAGCCAAAAAAACAATAAGAAAATTATTTTAGAAATATTTATTTATTTAGAAATACATGTATATATGTATACATGTATCTATCTATCTATCTATCTATCTAGAAATACATGTATATAAATATATATATATATATATATATATATATATATATATATATATATACACACATACCTCTCCCTCTCTCTCTCTCTCAGAGAGAGAGAGAGACAGAGACAGAGACTTGGTTCACTAATATGGAACTTTTAAAAATTAAACTAATGATATAATTAAAATAACTTTTTGATGCACAAAGTTAGTTTCTTTGCTCTGGAAGTGTTCAAGACAAAGCAGGATATATTATCTGAAATGTGCTATAGAGAGAATTACTATACTTTATGGATGTTCACTGTTTGAACAGTTGTGATTGTGTCACTATCTTTCCTATCAAACCAGAGCATCGACTGAGATATGAGGAGTATTTCACAATTGGCAGTGTCAGAATTGAGCTCTCAGGAAAAGAAAGAACCAGGCTGGCAATATGAGAGAAGCTACTAGCTTGTGGACAGAAGTGCTGAAAAGAGTAAGGAAATCAGGTGGATTATATTAGAGGGTGTTGGGGAAGCCAGAGTACACACTATCATATTTGATATCTGTGCAGATTAAGTAATCAACCAAAACCCTCGATTCATCTTTTGCTTTCTGAGGTTATTTTGACATGCCATAGCTTCCTCATGGCATTTTTTACTTCTGCATTTCTCAGAGTGTAGATGAGTGGGTTGAGAAAAGGTGTCCCAATAATATAAAATACAGCCACCATCTTGTCCATGGGGAAAGTGGTTGGGGGGCGTGCATATATAAATATACATGGACCAAAGAATAAGACTACTACGATGATGTGGGAAGTGCAAGTAGAGAGAGCTTTTTTCCTCCCTTCTGCACTGTGGTTTCGCAGCGAATGCAAGATGACAATGTATGAGATCATCAGTATCACAAAACTACTTGAGCAAATGGCCCCGCTGTTAGACACCAACAGCAGGTTGATCACATAAGTGTCCATGCAAGCGAGTTTCAGCAGGGGCTGCAAATCACAGCAGAAATGGTCAATTAAATTGGGTCCACAGAAGGGCAATCTCAAGGCCAGGATAATCTGGGCTATCGAATGAATAAAAGACCCTATCCACGCAAGAACAATCAGAATGGTGCAGACCTGCCGGCTCATGATGGTTGGGTAACGTAAGGGCTTACAGATGGCCACGCAGCGATCAACGGCCATGAGGATGAGGACAAAGATCTCCATGCAGCCAAATAAATGTAGGGAAAAGACTTGAGTCATACACTCATTGTAAGAGATGAGGGTTTTTGCAGAGAGCGCATCCACAATCAGTCTGGGGGCTGTGGAAGTTGAAAAGCAGGAATCGGCAAGAGACAAATAAAATAGGAAAAAGTACATGGGGCTCTCAAGTGTCCGGCTGGACTTGATGGTCACAATAATAAGCAAATTACCTACCACGGTTCCCGCATAAAAAATGAAGAAGATGACAAATACCACCTTCTGTCTCATAGGATCTTGGGTCAATCCTAACAGTATAAACTCAGTTACGTTGTTATTTTGCGGCATCATATCAGGCAAAATGGAGAGAGCGCAGTTTAGAAATAATCTGCAAAGAAAAAAGAAAATGAAATGAATCCTCCATTTGGAGATCAAATCTATATGCTTGATCATGGAAGTGTCACTTAACAGTGGGTGATCCCTTATTTTCTTCTGAATAAAGTGGAAATCACAATATTTATTCACAATCTATTCCCCTGACTGCTCATGGAAACCTTGAAATCTGTCAATGATGAAAGAGTGCCTTCTTCAGGCATAATAAACATTAATTTAGGGGTTTGTTGTGAGAGGGTATCTTTTTGAGCTGAATGTCTTTCTTTAGTTTACAACAAGGAACTATGAGGGTGATGTTGTAAAATAGAGAACACTCATGCATGATTTACACAATCCTATTACTTGAACCTGGTAGTTCAGTTATAAATCTTCTAGTAAATATTCTGAACATTGAAGGGATGATGTAGAAACCTTGATAATGTCTTCCTTAATAGAAACCGAAGCACGCACACACACACACACACACACACACACACAAACACACACACACACACACACACACACACACACACACACATATATATATATATATATATATATATATATAGAGAGAGAGAGAGAGAGAGAGAGAGAGAGAGGGAGAAAGTCTTAGGATTGAACATTCGATCAATTGGTCAGTTTATTGTGAAACTTAATTTAATCTGCTACCTTGGCTAAATTTATCCCCTGTTACTTTAACTCTCAGTGTTTTCTAGTTGTTTACAGTCCTAAATTTAGCATCTATCATTAAACTTTGTACTTTTAAAAATTATACTATAATTGTATTATACTATACTATGTTGTCCTTTTGTTCAGAATTTTTATGGGTCTTTCAGCTTATATTCTTTTTTAATTGTTAATTTTTTAAGTTTATTTATTTATTCTGATGGGGGGTGGTGGGCAGAGAGAGGGCGAGAAAGAATCCCAAGCAGGATCTGTGCTGTCAGTACAGAACAGGACACAGGACTCACACTCGCCAAGTGTGAAATCATGACCTGAGCCCAGATCAAGAATCAGATGCTTAACGAACTGAGCCGCTCAGGCTCCCCAATTTTCTTAAGACACAGGAGAGATTGAGTCTAAAATAAAGGATAAATAGAGAACATTTGGCATAAATCAAAATATTTTTTCAAATTTCATCTTATGTTAAGCACCAGGGAGTTAGAAAACTAGCAAAGGAAGCTCCAAATCATAGCTGAAACTTTTCAAAAGAATTCCTGGAATCTATAATCTTGAGTGTCCCATACCCAAACTTCAGTAAGAGGAGATAGAAACAGGAAGGAAAATAATGGAAAAATCCTTTTCTGTTCTCATCACATATATCTTCCAAATAGTAGCACAATTGAAAGGTAATTAGAAGGGGCCAAATCATTTGAGTATATTTACAAAATATACTCCAGACAAAACATAATTTTCTCAAATATAAGTGGATTTCAGGGATCAATCTTTAAAAACACAGCACAAATGATTAAGGGGTGAAAGAAATTGATTTCAAAACAAACTCTTACTAAAAATGATTAAGCATGAGAAAAGATGCTCAATTTCATTCACAGTTAAATACATTCGAATATAAATATATCTTTTCACCTATCAGATTAACAAAATGACCTTTTTGATGAATGTCTTTTAATAAACAGTGCTGAAAATGATATGGGAAACAATCAACCCCACACATTTTTGGTAGGAGTTTAAGTGGGTGCAGTCTCTCAGGGAGTGATTTTCAGCATTGATGCAATCTCAACTGCACACACACATAGGTCTGGTGATTCCGTTTGCTGCAGGCAATCTCACTCCTGGGTACAAAGAAAATCATAGCAGCCTTTTCCATGCTGGCAAACAGTAAGAAACAACTTCCCTGCCCCTCAGAATGGAGTCAAATGAATCAGGAATTGGTATTTTATGCAAACATTAATAAAAATGAAATTGTCAACAAAATATGCAATAGTTTCTAAATATGCTGTAAAGTGAAAGTTCAGGACTGTCTGCTGAGGACAGTAATATTTTCATTAACAATATCACACACGTATAGACTCATATCAGTTCATTGTATTTAAGAGAGTACCAAGATAGCATCATATTTGTGGCCTCAGCGTGGGGAAATTGCATTTTTGGCATCAAAATTAGGAGGATGACCTGTCTTTTAAAATATTCTCTTTAGTAGGTGAAAATATGCATAGTCATGCTGCATTAAAAAATAAAGCTTTTAAAAACCTTATCTTAGTAGATGTTTTGCTTTTCACACTGGCATATTACTCTTTCATAACAACTGTCTTCTGATGTAGGCTGTGGGGACAGCAAGGTTCTTAGGGCTGGAGTAAGATTTAGGAGTCTAAGAGGGTGAGTTGGCTATAGGGACAATTTTGGACATAAGCCTCTTTCCCACATCATCTACCACCTCACTGCAATTCACTACACGTGCCCCTGAAGCCTTAGGAGTTTGCCAGGGATGCTTTTTGCCAAACTCTTCAGCCAACAGTAATGAAAACTTGTTCGTAATTTCTAACAATTAAGTATTATAAAAAGACATCTATCTATCTATCTATCTATCTATCTATCTATCTATCTATCTATCATCTATCTATCTATTTATCCATCTGTCTATCTATCATCATCATCCTCTATCATCTGTCTATCTCTCATCTATTATCTATCATTTATCTATCTATCATCTATCTATCTATCTATCACCTATCAATCATCTGTTATCATTCTCCTCCATTATCTATCATCTATGTATGTGTGTATCTATCATCATCCTCTATCTTCTATTATCTATCTATCTATCTACCATCTATCTGATAGAGATATAGACTGAGACATTTGTATAGTTCACATAAAAATAAATATGCGTGGCTTACATGAGAATGAAGCAACATAAAGTAGGTAATTTTTATCTGTTCGCCTCTGAATTTAAGCACCTAGAAAAATACATATGTTTAATAATATGTATTCCTTGAGTGAATGCAAGAATTAAGAAAATTTCCTGTTGATACAACTCAACAGTGTTCGGTCCTATTCAATACTCAGTTACCCCTGAAAAGGGACGCCTACTACATCCAAAGTAAAACCGTCATCTCCATGGAGCATTTACTGAAACACTCAAATAGATGTCATTTCCAATTGATTATCTCTACATTAGGAGCTGCTGTGCATTTATTTGATTTCCATCTTCTCGGATTTTTGTAAAGTACTGCCAGAAAATTAGCCAAACTTCCTATCTTTCCACAAATGCCTTTTATGTATTAGATGCACACTGCAGCATTGATCCGATTAATTTTCTCTGAGTATTAAACACAACTAAGTTAATCCCCAACCCAAATCTTACCAGTTTTGATAAGAGCTTATGTAAAGGATAGGACCTTCAGTTGTTCTGTTTTCTTCACAAAGTAATTTGGCTGCTTTTTACTCAAATGAGAATTAAAAAGGAAAAAAAAAAAGGGTTTCTAAAATTCTGTCTGATTATCTGGAGCCAGGATCTCTTCGATGTCGCTAAGACTCAGGTTCTCACCTGCATGCCAGAAGACAAAATTGGTCTCAGATTTATCCCGCACGCTCTGAAATACACTGTCACACCGAATTTCGACTGGGAAATGTTTCTCTTTTGCTTTTCCTGTGGTAGTATTTAAATACAAATGATGCAAAATATAGGAGTCTGAGGAAGGTCATTCCCTAAAGCGTCCCCTCCCTTTCAATTAAGAAGCATGAGCTAGAAGTGATAAAGAGATTTATCTTCAACATATATTATTAGATTGTGGGACAAAGGTGATCTATTATTGCAGTTAAAGCTGTTCATTTGAGCCATAAATGTCATCTTTTGACTGGAATAAAAAAATTATTATCTACGATCTAGTGTCCAAGACTTGGTTCCCTGATACCATTATCTAAGAAAATGTGTTAGAATTTCTTAAAGAAATCGCTGATTCTAGGTCTGGGGCAGGGACTGTACAAGATGAACTGGAACGTCTCGTAAAGCTAGAAGGTGAGGAAGTGCTAACGCGCACACACACATACACTCACTCTGTGATGAGAATATGATAAGGGGACACAGGAATCAGCTGAAAGAGCCCTCGTTGCCAAAGGCTGGAAAAAAATTGAGCAACAAAATAAATGACACTGAATTGAAATATAACTCATAGCATTAAAAATTCATGCATCCATAATGATATAGACAATTAAATAAATGACTAATAAATAGGGGATAATAGTCAAATCTCCCAAGAAAAAGAATTTCTGATCCTTATGCAGTTACTCTGCTCTCAAAGAGTCATAGGATAACTCTCCATCCGTAATTTTTGGGCTGTACACAAGTGAGTTCCTTCCAAAAGGCACATTGCGGAATGGGGGCAGGGTGCGAGAGTAAATTTACAGAGGAGAAGAAATGTGACACACACTACCTCAACTAGGTGATCAAAGTGATGATCGCATCAATGGTGATAAGTCACCTTTGAAAGTACATACTCACTGGTATGACATGATGAAAACGGCGCTTTGCTTCTGTGACCTTTCTCCCAATAACCCTTGTTCCC
Source organism: Paguma larvata (assembly GCA_030068075.1). Taxonomy (NCBI): domain Eukaryota; kingdom Metazoa; phylum Chordata; class Mammalia; order Carnivora; family Viverridae; genus Paguma; species Paguma larvata. The sequence goes on from JAINVK010000065.1 coordinate 77,713, forward strand.
AGTCTAATCTTGAGTACAATTTCAGACAAACCCCAAATGAAAGTTTTTCTATAAAATGTCTGGCTAGTTCTCAATACTGTCAAGTTCACCAAAAACAAGAAAAGTTAAGTATTCAGTTATCACGATTGGCACTGAGGAAGGTATACAATTGTTGAATTGTATTACACACCTGAAACTCACAAAGCACTGTATGTCAGTCATCCTTGAAATAAATAAATAAAAGAACAGTCAGAGAAACTGTCACTGTCTGGAGGTGTGTAGAAGACATGACGAGGGAGTGTAATGTGGTATGCTGGGTGAGGTTCTGGAGAAGAAAAGTGGCATTTGTTAAAAACAGAGTAGAGTAAAACCTTGCACTGCAAGTAACTTGTTCTGCAAGTGTTCTGCAAGACAAGCAAACATTTTTAATATATTTTAACTTGATGAATGAGCGATATCTTTCAATACAAGTACTCCATCAGGCCGAACATCACATGATCACAACCGAGCCAATGGTTCTTCTTATCTCTCTCTCTTGCTGCAGGATTGTGGGTGATCGTCTCCCATGTTTGAATGCTCAGTCTCAGGCCACAGTGTTTGGCAGAAATCAGTGAATTTTCAGAAGGTCGGGAGGTGCCCACAGCTGGCACTAGTGTATTTTTTGTCACTTGAAAGCACAAGGAACAGTCCTTTGCTTTTCCATTCAAGAGTAAGCTTAGGAATCCTTTGCTTCATTCTAGGTCTGTCTGCCTGCAGATATAGACCCTTTCCTCTCTTGCCTTATTGCCAGCTACAGTAAATACAGTAGATGATAAGAGTTTATTAATACTGTATTATAGTATTCGTGCTGGTGAAAGATGCAGAAAAAGATTCCATTGAACCAATAGATAGCAGTGATTTTGTTATCGATAGTGAAAGTCCTACACAATAATTCTCCTCTCTCTTGTCACCCTCACACCAGCCATGAAGATTTTCAAAGCTAAGTGCAGGCTAATTTGTTTATTCTTCTTTGTATTTGGAATTTTCTTCATTATTTTGTATTATTTTGCGGTATTGTAATCATTTTTATATGGATATTTTTGAGTGTGGAACGAATCATTTGAGTTTCCATTTTTTCTTGTGAGGAAATTTGCTTTGATATACAAGTGCTTTGGATTATAAGCATGTTTCCAGAAGGAATTATGCCTGCGCACCAAGGTTTTGCTGTAACCTGAATAAAGTAAGGATATTAAAAATAATGTGTTCACATAAAGCGAATTAGTTGTGACAAATGTGCCATACTATGTAAGATGAGAACAGGGGAAACTGAGTGCAAGTTATATGGGAATTCTCTGGATCATTTCCTCAATTTCCGTGTAAATGTAAACCTGTTATAAAATACAAAGTTTATTAAAAATAAATAGCTCATTTCATTTAAAACATCATCAAAGTTTGTGTTTTAGCATGGCTCAGAAATGTCTTCCTTTTCAGTGCTAGATAATATTCCATTGCATGTATACAACATTTTGTTTATACGTATGTTGATGGACACTTGGGTGGCTTCCACATTTTGGCTATCACAAATAACACTGAAATGGACAGGAGTGTACAAATATCTCTTCCAGTCCCACTTTCAACTCTTTTGTTATAACCCAGAAGTGGAAATGCTGGATCACATGGTCAATCTATTTTTAACTTTCTGAAGAATGTCATAGTGTGTTTCACAGTGGCTGTGCCATTTTTATGTTCTTATAAATAATGTGCACAATTGATTGGTGATGTTGAATGTCTTTTCATGTGCTCTTTACACATTTATATATGTATATATATTTTTGAGAAATATTTATTCAAGTCCTTTGTTGGTATTGAGGTGTCTGAATTCCACAAGTTGCCTTTTCACTCTGTTGATTGTAGCCTTTGATGCATAGAAATTTTTAATTTTGAGGCAGTTTAATTAATTAATTTATTTCTTTTGAACCTGTGGTTTTGATATCATATACAAGAACTTATAGCAGAAGCTAATGTCCAGAAGCATTTTTTAATTTATATTTTCTTCTAAACATTTTATAATTTTAGCTCTTATATTTAGGTCTTGATCCATTTTGAGTGTATTTTGGATATGGTATAAGTTAAGGGTCTACCTTCATTCTTTTGCACCTGAATATCTAGTTTTTCCAAAACCATTTGTTGAAAAAACTCTCCTTTTCCCCTTGGATGATCTTGGCACTCTCGTCATTTCACCATATTTATGATGGTGTATTTCTGGGCTCTCTGATCTATTCCATTTGTCTATGTGCCTGTCTTTATGTCATTTCTGACACTGTTTTGATTATTGTAGCTTCATAATAAGTTTTAAAATGAGGAGATGTGACACCTAAACCTTTCTCTTTTCAAGAATTTTTTTAAGCTAAAGATCATTTGAGATATGACTCTTTCAGCTCATTTTTCCATATCTGTAAAACTTATCATTGGGGTTTTATAGGGGTTGTATTAAATCTGTATTGTTTTAGATATTATCGACATCTACACAATATTGAATCTCCTGATCCATGAAAATGTGATGTCTTTTAGAGTACACACACACACACACACACACACACACACACACACACGCACACTTGAAGAGATTTATTATCAAGAATTGGCTTTTGTGTACACGGAGGCTGGCAAATGTGAAAGCCAGACAGCCAATGTCCCATTTTGAGTCTAAAGACCAGACACTGCTATGAACCAGTAAGGCTGATGTCCCAGTTGGGATCCATAGGCAGGGGGCTGCTGTAGAATGAGGAAGAGTAACGTGTCAGTGTGCCAGCCATCAGACAGGAAAAGGAAATGGTTCAGTTCAAAGCCTCACAGGCAGGAAACTTCCCTCTTCCTCAGGAGAGATCAGCCTTTTGTAATTGTCAGGCTTTCCACTGGTCGGATGAGAACCCTACATCAGCGAGAGCAACCTGCTTTATTCAGTCTACTAGTTCAAGTGTTGATACCATACAGAAAAACCTCATAATCATGATACAAAACAATAGTCAAACAAATATTTGTGCGCCCTGTGGCCCAGACAAGTTACCATATAAAATTAGCCAACACGAGTCCATCGTTTATCAACCTACCTATACACACCTCCTTAAGCCATACTTAATCTCTAAATAAAGACAACACAAGGTCATAATTCCAGCTAACATTATACAACTGTCCTAACTTATAAATTAGGCACAATAAGAAATTAATAACAACAATAATAAAATAGAAAATTACAACAATATACTGTAAATAAAAAGTTATATGAATGTGGCATGTCTCTTTTTCCCCCTAAGAATATCTTACTGTCCTGTACTCACCCTTCCTCTTCTCATGATGATGTGAGATGATAAAAGACCTTCATAACGAGATGAAGGGAGGAGAATGTAGAGGGAGTAATTTAAATTACTGGCTGACATTAAAATATTCTTTTACTTGAGTCATTGCATTTTCTATGGCTTATCAGCATAAGATGGGTGACATGAACGATACAAAATGATTCTGACGCCTACAAGGAAATTTGGACACATGGTATAATATTCTTCACTTAGCCCTTAGAGATTAAATAGGTATGTACCACAATATTAAGGTGAACTTATTATCATAAACTATGTCAGAGATATATATAAAATTGAGCAGAGTTATTAACGAAAATTCTTAGAATTTAGTTATAGGTAATGAATTAATATAAATATCATATACAATAATATACATAACTATATATAATTATGATATACATAATATATAATAACATGCTTATGTATACCATATATTTCATATTATATATTACATATGTGGCATCCAGCATAGACCCTAGTTCAGTAAATGGTAACTATTATAATTATCTTTTTATTATCTTTGCCTGGTGCTGTATCAAAGCCTTTAAGAGCATGGTCTTATAAATCGGGTAGGTTCTGATTAATGACTCTTCATATACCGATTTTGATACTTTCTCCCTTCTGTTTCCTCACTTATAAAATGGAGACAATAACAATACCTACTTCTTGGGATTGTTATAGAGATTGAGGCTCAATACCAATATAATTTTAAATTGGAATTTAATTTTTAATTTCTTAAATTAAAATGAAAGCTTAAGAACCCATATACCTGAAAGAAGCCAGTAAAACTAAGCCCCAATTTGGTAAAATTGTCCAAATATGCAAAGAGTGGTCCTACATTAGTTTTTTTTGTCCTTTTCTTGCACCCATTTCTGCTCTTTTCAATGCAGAATCTATGATTCATACCAGTTATTTTTTTCTATTTATCCTACAGGTATTCCTTGCTGAGCTCATTCAAAATGTCCTTTTGATCCTTGCTTCAGTTGAATCAGTGTTGTGTTCCAGGAATATTTATTTCTCCCCTGAAATAGCTTTCCTGCTGCAAAATTTCCTAATGGCATTTTTCATCTGATCATTTCTCAGGGTATAGATTAAGGGGTTTAACATGGGAGTTATAACAATGTAGAACACTGCCACTGCTTTATCGATAGATAAAGTAGCTGCGGGTCTCATGTACACAAATATGCAGGGCACAAAGAATAAGACGACCGCCGTGATGTGGGAGACACAGGTGGAGAGGGCTTTGCACTTTGCCTCCAAGCTGTGGTTCCTTAGGGAGCGCAGAATGACCACATAGGAGACCATCAAGAGGAGGAAGCTTAACAGACAGATGAATCCACTGTTGGCAGCAACGAAGAGCCCTAGAGTGTGGGTATCAGTGCAGGCAAGGTTGAGCAAAGGGTTCAGATCACACATAAAGTGGTCTATGACATTAGGGCCACAGAAGGGTAATGGGATGATGAAGAGGATCTGTATGGTTGCATGAAGAAAGCCTCCCACCCACACCACTCCCATTAGCAGGCCACACACCCGCCGATTCATGATGGTCGTGTAGTGCAATGGCTTGCAGATGGCCACATAGCGGTCATAGGCCATCACAGTAAGCAGGATGACATCAGCACCTCCAAAGAAATGTTCCCCAAAGATTTGGGCAATACATACACTGAATAGGATGGTTTTGTTTTCACGGAGTGAATTTACAATCAGTGTAGGGGTATCGATAGAAGAAAAGCAGGCATCAATGAAGGAGAGATTGGCCAAGAAAAAGTACATGGGGGACCCCAATAACGGACTGGCAGTGATAGTGACCACGGTGAGCACATTTCCTACCACAGAGACGATGTAGATGACCAAAAACACAACAAATAGGACTGCCCGCATCTTTGGATTCTCTGTGAGCCCCAGTAGAACAAACTCTGTCACGTTGTTCTTATTCTCCATTATTCATATTATGTTCATTACATTATCTGAAAAAAAATCTTTTGTGATTAATGCAACTTTGAATTTATTAAGCCTCTTCATCTAGTAAATAATAAATGCCTAGTTTCTATAAAGTTGTGAATTCTCATGAGGTTTGTTTTTTTGTTTTTTTTTGTGTGTGTTTTTTTGAGATAGAAAGTGAGATCTGAGTTCTTGAAGATTACTCAAATTATCGCCTGGGTGAAGATTCTGTTAAGGGGATAGACGTGAGGAGATTTGTAGACACACAAGCAGGAGATCCCCTGTGCACATCTCTTCATCTGAGATGATTTAGCACCTATGCTGAAGTTGTCATACTGCAGCTACGTTTGAAAAGAGTAGTAGGAAATGGATATAAAGGCTCTGAATGTAAAGCTAGGGATTTTCCCTTTATCCTTAGGAAATGGAGAACCATGGATGGTAATTGCAAATATGAATGAAAGGATGAAGAGGAGTTGGAGGAAGGGTGACTCTTGGATATAACTCTGGTAAAGATCTTTGCATGTCTCGGATGAAGTAGGCTGAGGTTCAGTAAGGGGATGGAAGTCAGAGAAAGAAAACCCAACATTTGACTATTTATAATAGTTGGCAAAAACCGTAACAGGGTATTTCATATGAGAATATAATAAAGGGCTCCAGGAGCTACTATAAAATAATTGCTAATACATGTTATCAAAATTCAATGACATTATAATAGCTGATAAATACATTTTTAATGATTGATTGCTATGTGTATGGAATTGTAGTAATCTGTGTGGTTACCATTATTTCATTCATTTTGCAAATGAAGAAATAATCTCAGAGACTGATGTTAATGATAATAATAATGATAATATTAACTAAAACTACTGGATAATTGCTGTGTTCTGTTTTGACAGAAATGTGGTTTTTAATCCTCACTACAAACCTATAGAGATGATGGAGAGTCTTGCTGTCTCAGTCAGTTAAGCATCCAACTCTTGGTTTCATCTCAGGTCATGGTCTGGCAGTTGTGAGATTGAGCCCTGTGTCAGGTTCCGTGTTGGATATAGATCCTTGCTTGAGTTTCCCTGTCTCACCCTCTACTGCCTTCTCTCTCTCTCTCTCTCTCTTCCTCTCTCTCTCTCTGTCTGTCTCTAAAAATCAAACAAAAAAACCTATGAGATGATTACCACTATTATTTTGTACTTCTTTTACGCAGTAGGCAATAAAATATAGACAAGTTAAGGGTCCTGTCCAAGATAAAGCAGAGAATAAAGGGCAGAGCCGAGATTATACCACATTATATTTGTTAACTTTTTCCTCCAAATTTTTAATCAATTCCCTACATTGTCATGTTATCATAAACAATGTTGATCTAGCAATCTCTTTTGATATGACCATAATAACTATAATGATTTATTTATTTATTTATTTATTTTAATTTTATAATAGTTTATTTTCAAATTGGTTTACATATAACACCCAGTGTTCATCCCAACATGTGCCCTTTTTAATGCCCATCATCCCCTCTCCCCCCTCCCTCACCCCCCTCACCCTCAGTTTTTTCTTAGTCTTTGAGAGTCTCTTATGTTTTATCTCCCTCCCTCTCTGTGTCTTTTTCTCCTTTCCCCTCTTCCCCTCCCCCTGGTTTTTGCTTAGTCTCACAAAGTCCACCTATTCGTGGAAACATATGGTATTTTTTAATGTTTTTATTTATTTTTGAGAGAGAGAGAGAGAGAGAGAGAGAGAGAGAGAGAGAGAGAGTGCAATCAGGGTAGGGGCAGACAGAGAGGGAGAAACTAATCCAAAGCAGTCTCCAGGCTCTGAGCTGTCAGCACAGAGCCCAATGAGGGGCTCAAACTCATGAACCATGAGGTCATGACCTAAGCCTAAGTGACTCAACTGACCGAGCCACCCCGGCACCTCAAATAATGACTTTAATACTCATTTGGAACCAAGTGTACATGAAGTAATTTCATTAACCCATACACACACACACACACACACACACACACACACACACACAGAGGAATCCCTAAATATTAACCAAAATGTGGTGCTTCTTTCATTGAATATCCCTTTGACCTTGGCCTCTTATGAAGCCCCATTTCTTCCCTTCCCAATCTGCTTACAAGCATGGGTCCCCAGACTTTTCTACAAAATGTTGGAAATGACTACTACAGTTGTTAAGTGTATTGTCTTGATTAGAGAACCAGAGAGACCAGATTGGAATCTTGCCTTTTCCTCTTGCAACTTCTTTTGCCCAGAGTACATTTCTTGGCACCCCACCACCTTGTTTCCTCATGTATAAAGTGAGAATCATAATATCCATGTCCCGGATGTTATGAGAATTGATCGAGGAAACATACATGAAACATAGTTACCACATTACTGCGGGCACGCAAAAAACTTGCCCCTCTTTTTGTGACTGTGCCTGCACCTGGGGGATAGGAAGGATTGGTATTTTGAGTGAAATACAGAAAAACGTATGACCATGCAACAAGCTCAGGAAGATTAATCCCTAATCACTTTCCAGGAAGCCACAGAGACCCACGTTATGCATAGCAGTTAATCTCAGGAAGGGCTGTCTCTGTTTATGCTCGGACTAAATGACAGACGATTTATTTCATTTATTACTCACATGTATGTCTTTTCTGTGTGTGGTGTCTATTTACTTTGATTTCATGCGCATGATTTGTCTTGAATGTTAAAGGAGGAGTCTCATGCAATAGAAAGTGCCTGATATCAGAGTACTGGCTCCTACGAAATTTCATGATCTCTATGAGCCTCAGATTTTTCATTTGCCAAATTAAGTTGATGACATTTACCAACTATCTTCTGAAGAACTGGGGTGAGGATAAAGTATTACTAGACTTAAAAATATTGAAACATAATGATTGCTATATATAGACAGTAAACAATCTTTAAGATGCTTCAATGCTATTGAAAAACTTACCTTGTAGACTTAGATGATCTTAATGATGTTTGGGGATTTTCAGAAATAATCCCATATTCCACCTGACCTCTTCTTGGATACGTAACTTGCAATATGCAATATACGGCACACTCAGACTGAGATGACTTAGGTATCAGTAACAAATCAACAGTTGGGGAGAAAGTGTTTCTGTGAGTCTAAAACTCTCCTTCTAGTCTAAAGCCCCAAAATTTTTCATAGAAAATCTGGGATTTAAATTTAGAATGAATTTTTTTTTTGAAACACTATGGAGTGATGACCTACAGATGGCTTTGGTCCTATAGGCAAGAGGCAAGAAGTGTGGAGGAAACACTTTCAAATGATTCATTCCTACCATAATGAAACTTGCTCTGGAGATGTAACTTCCTCAGAACATTTTCACCTTGCACTGCATGGATATTTAAAGAGGTTTCCATAAAGGCTTAAGGTCCTTGTCTTTTAGCTGCCACTTTCTCTCTCTGGAATTAATTATCCCCTCTGATGGAAAGCCTTTGACTTCGAAGCATACTGTCCTCAGTATACTGAAGAGACATGTTTGAGAAATATCTAGTTTTGACCAGGGAATTGCATTCCCTATTCTTGGAACCTGGGTTTCTAAGAAAGCTGAATATCATGTGAATAGGAAAATGACATAATTCCAGAGTGGGGACCTGTGGTGGAGTTAATCTGTTGACTCGTGTCACAGACAGAACTTTCGCCTTCTTAGCAATATTCAAACTTTTCTGGAAACCTGCTCCTAATTGCTTGAGAGCTAGAGCAGAGAGGGCATAAAATCAATGGAAATGGCAGCCATTAAAGAACTTGACTCCCAAAGGGTTGGTCACATTCATTAGAGAGCTATGGAAAGTAAACAAAATTCTTCATATCTATTTATATATATAAATATAAAATATATATTTATAGTTTGCCTCCTTCCCATAAAAGACTCTTAAATGCAGAGAATAAACTGGAGGTTGATGGGGGGCATGGGGGAGTGGGGAAAATGGGTAACAGGCATTGGGGAGGGCACTTGTTGGGATGAGCACTGGGTGGTGTATGCAAGTGATGAATCATAGGACTCTACCCAAGAGCACACTGCATACACTGTGTGTTAGCCAACTTGACAATAAATTATATTAAAAAATAGAAACTTATTTATATATAATTTGTATATAAGATCATGTATATAAATTGTACATAATATAAACTAATTTATATATAAATGTATTTATATAATTTTCTCCTAGTCCATGGATTGCCTTTTCATTTTTTAAAAGATGACATCTGATGAGTAGAAGAGTTAAAATATTAAAGTTTCAACTTTCACTTTTTCTTATAGTTCATGCTTATTGTGTGATATTTAATAAATATTGATCTACCCCAAGGTTAAAAATAAGTTTTCTATCTGTCTTTCTCTGACTGATTTATTTCACTTAGCACAATACCCTCCAGTTCCATCCATATTGCTACACATCTTTCCACGCATAGGTGGATTTTGAGAGACTTAGCAGAAAACCGTGGGGGAGGGAAAGAGGGGGGGAAAACAGAGAGGGAGGGAGACAAAACATAAGAGACTCCCAAAGACTAAGAACAAACTGAGGGGTGAAGGAAGTGTGGGAGGGGGGAGAGTGGGTGACAGGCACAGAGGAGGGCACTTGTTGGAATGAGCAGTGGGTGTTATATGGAATCCAATTTGTCAATAAATTATTTTTAAAAAATAAGTTCTCCTGTATTTTTATATGTTTAGCTTTTAACACCTAGATCTCTGACTCATTTTGAATTAATATTTGTGTGTGATGGGACGTCGTAGTTGAGGTTGGTTTTTTTCTCAGATGGATATCCAATTGATCAGCATAATTTTTTGAAAAAAACTCCTGTTCTTTCCCCCACTGAATTATCTTGATATTTTTGTAAAAAAAATCACACACTGAGGTGTATTTATGGACAGTCTATTTTGTTTCAGTGATCTATATGTGTATCTTTATATCAATGCCATAGTGGTGTTTACGGGAGCTTAATTAAAGTCTTTTTAAAAGTTTTTTATGTTTTTTTTTTTTTTACATTTATTTTTTTTGAGAGACAGAAACAGAGCACAAGTTGGGGAGGGGCAGAGAAAGAGGTAGACACAGAATCTGAAGCAGGCTCTGGGCTCTGAGCTGTCAGCATGGAGCCCAACATAGGGCTCAGACTCACAGACCCTGAGATCATGACCTGACTGAAGTCAGACGCTTAACCGACTGAGCCACCCAGGTGCCCCAATAGTTAAAGTCTTTTATTTAGATAGAATACAGCTGTCTACCTGTGTTCTTTTTATTGAGATTGATTTGTTACTCTAGATTCCTTTGATATTGTATATTTTTATACGATAGCATACAATTTCAGAATAGAATTGCCAGTTTTTCACAAGTATTCTGTGAAGATTTTTACTGGAATTCTATTGATATTGTAAAATTAATGTAGAAATATATCAAGTCTTTGAGTCCATTAACATGGCATATTTATTTATTTATTTATTTACTTTCACAGAGTAGCGTTTTCTGATTTTTCCTATACAGGTGTTGAATATATTTTGAAAACGTAATTCTCAAATGTCATGATTTTGATAGTATTTTATGTAGCATTGTATTCTAATTTAAATTTCTAGCTGTTGGTATTATAAAATACATTTGATCTTTTGTATCAGCATTGTATTTTCTAACCTTGCTAAATTAACTGATTAGAGCTATTAATTTTTTTTTTGTAGAACACTTAACATTTTCCACTTAAACAATCACGTCATCTACACATACATATATTTTTACAACTTCAGTATTTTTCTTTCTAACCTATATGTCTTTTATATCTTTTCCTTCTCTTATTGCAAGGGATGGTACCTGGGTACAATGCAGAAATGAAATGGGGAGTGGAAAGACTTTGCTTACAATCTTAGTATTCACTACAAAGTGTGATGGAAGTTGTGGGTTTTTATACAGATGCTTTTATCAAGTTGAACAAGTTCCTTTTTATTCTTTATTTGTTAAAATGTATTTAAAAAGTCATCAATCTAAATGTAAATTGTCATTTTATATGCATCTATTAAGATGATCATGTCCTTCTCCTTTATTCTAGTAATTTAGTGAAAATCATTGATTGACTTTTGAACATTAAATGTTTTATTCCTGACAGAAACTCTGTTTAGTATGGTAAATTATTATTATTTTAAAAAATAACATATTTCATTTATTAGCATGTTGTTTAAAATCTTTGTGCATAGGTTTTTAAAAGATATTTGTTTCCCATTTTCTTTCTTGTAATGTGACTTGGCATGTAGGCATTGCTGCTCCTTTCCTCTACTTCTGAGAGAAATTATGGAGAATTTTAGGATCAACTTTCTCTTTCTACCAGGCTATTGATATTTTGGTAGAAATTCCACTAATCTGTAGATCACGTTGAAAGGTATTGTTCTCTTAATTACACTAATCTCCTAATCCATGAATATGAGACTTTTTTTTTAATTATAGGGCTTCTTTAATTTCTTTCAAAAATGTTTCAAATCTTCTTTACTTCTTCCTTCTCAATAAGATGCCTTTGATTTATTTTTTAAACCTAATTTCTTTGGTAAAGATCTTTAAAAATTGAAATGATTGATTTATTGATTGATTTATAACTTAAACTTTATTTAGTTAGCATACAGTGCAATATTATTTTCAGGAATAGAATTCACTGATTCTTCACTTACATACAGCACCCAGGGCTCACCACGAGTGCTCTCCCTAATACCCATCACCCATCTAACCCCACTGCCACTCACCTCCTTCCCTTCCCATATGTTCATCTGTTTTGTTTCTTAAGTTCCACATATGAGTGAAATCATATGCTATCCTTTTTCTCTGATTGACTTATTTTGCTTAGCATAATCCTCTCTAGCTCAATGCTTGTCATTTTAAATGGGAATATTCCATTCTTTTTGATGGCTGACTAATATTCCATTATATATAATTTTCTGACTAATATTCCATTATATATATAAATTATATATATTGCTTATATATAATGTTTATATATATATAATGTTTATATATATATTCCATTATATATGTATATATATAATTTTCTTTATCCATTCATCATTTAATAGACATTGGGCACTCTCCATAGTTTGAATATTGTTGTTAATGCTGTTATAAACATTGGGATGTATGTACATCTTCAAATCATATTTTTGTATCCTTTGGGTAAAGACTTAATAGTGCAATTGCTGTGTCATAGGGTAGTTATATTTTCAGTTTTGTGAGGAACCTCATATTGTTTTTCAGACTGGCTACATCAGTTTGCACTCCCACCAACAGTACCAGAGGCTTCCTCTTTCTCCTCACCCTTACCAGCACCTGTTGTCTCTTGTGTTGTTAATGTTAGCCATTCTGGCAGATGTGAGATGGTATCTCATTGTGGTTTTGATTTGTATCTCCCTGATGATGAGTGATATTGAGCATATTTTCATGTGTCTATAAGCCATTTGGATGTCTGCTTTGGAAAAGTGTCTATTCATGTCTCCTGCCCATTTCTTAACTGGATAATTTGCTTTTTGGGTGTTGAGTTTGATAAATTCTTTATAAATTTTGGATACTAGACCTTTATCAAATATGTTATAAAACTGTAGTCATCAAGAACAGTATGGTTCTGCCAAAAAAACAGACACGTAGATCAATGGAACAGAATAGAAAACCCAGAAATGGACCCACAACTATGTAATCAACTGATCTTCAACAAAGCAGCAGAGAATATTCAATGGAAAAAGACAGAATCTTCAGGAAATGGTGTTGGGAAAACTAGGCAGTGACATGCAGAAGAATGAAACTGGACCACTTTTTCATACCATACACAAAAATAAATTCAAAACAGATGAAAGACCTAAATGGGAAACAAGAAACCATCAAAATAATAGAGGGGAACACAGGCAGCAACCTCTTTGACTCTGGCCAGAGCAACTTCTTACTAGACACGTTTCTGAAGCAAGGGAAATGAGAGCAAACATAACTATTGGAACTTCACCAAGAAAGAAAGCTTCTACATAGCAAAGGACACAATAAACAAAACTAAAAGGCAGCATATGAGATTGGAGGAAATATTTGCAATGACATTTTTTCCCCCCAAACTGTGCAGGAAGCACAATGCATAACTTGAGCTCATGACCCTGTGACCAAGACCTGAGATGAGATAAAAAGGTGGGTGCTCAACTGAGCCACCCATGCATCCCTCTCTGGTAATAATCTTTACTAAAATGCTGAATACAAGGAGTGAGAACGAGCATCCTGGTATTATTCGGACTTTGTGAGAGAAATATCTTGTGGGATGTGGTTGTTTGTTTGTTTAGTGATTTGTCTAATTTATTTTTCTCAAATCTATATTCTTTGCTATGTGTGGTTATGAAACTCCCCCTCCTCCCCCTCTTTAGGTAGGCTTCACACCCAGTGCTGAACGCAGTTCAGGGCTTGAACTCATGACCCTGAAATCAAGACCTGAGCTGAGATTGATAGTTGAACACTTAACCAATTGAACCATCTAGGCACCCTGAACTGTCTCTTCTATTAGCTTAGTGGTTAGCTAGCTATTTGATAGAGACATCTTTGAACAATTCACACAAAAATAATGATAACATAGATCTAGATCTGTCTTTGGTTGTGCTCAGACTTTTGTGTAATGTCGCTTCTTCACAATATGTTGAGACTTTTTTTTAATGATCTAATACTTAATTGTGTAAATCTTCCATCTATACAGGCAAGTGACATGTATTCTTTGTTATTTGTATAATTTTATATATGCATCTATATACTTTTAAACTGCAGAGTCTTTTTTGAAATATTTATTTATTTTGAGAGAGGGAGTGTGCACGTGCAAGTAAGGGAGGAGCAGAGAGAAAGAGAGGGAGAGAGAGAATTCCAAGAAAGCTACATGCTGTCAGCACAGATCCCAGTGTGGGGTTCCATCTCATGAACCATGAGATCGTCACCTGAGCTGAAATCAAGAGTCGGTTGCTTAATCGACTGTGCCACCCAGTTGCCCCTAAACTGCATTGTTCAGATCTTTTCTATCCTTCCTGACATAGTGCCTACTTTATTCATCAATAACATAAAAAAGAGCATTTAAAATCTTATACTGTGAAGATGGATTCATATTTTTTTTCATATGGACTTACCTAATTATGTTTCATGCCTTCTGAGGCTATATTATTAAGTGCATGTATGAGTCATGGTCATGCAGCAAGGAGAAAACAAATGTAATTTAAGGGCAGTTTGTAAGAGGTAATTTTCATGATGCGGACCGCTGTAGGAGAACCCAAGGAATGTGCAATGCCCCCCGGCTAGGGGAGTTGAGTGTGTTAGAGTATCATGGGTGCACAGAAGGGCGAGCAGAGGTGGAGATGAGCATGGAGGAAGGAAGATATATTATGAGATAAAACCTTATATGGATGTTACACGGACCTACGAGAATCATCTGCTATGAAGCAAAGACTTATTCAATCAATCTGTTCCCACTAGGTTCCACTGACACTCTATTCTCTCTCACCCAAGGTGGAGATGGAGATAACACAAAGCAAAACAAAAACAAACCAAAATAAGAGGAGAAAATGTGCATTGTGGCATTTCCAAATTGTAGTCTGTATCCCACCTAGGGAATATAATAACACAAAAGGATTATATCTAGAATGATAAACAATTCAATATTTATTAAATTATTATGTATCATGATAAGCAACAGAGACTTCAGTCTTCAAGAAAGTTATTCGAGAAGAGGAGAAGGAGAGAAACAAACACTCATAATATTACCTCAGTGCTATACCATTACAGAAGTATTAAATCACTCAGGTAATAACTCTCAAGAGATCAATGAAATAAGCCTCAAAGTCATCTATATGACCTTATAAAAATATAGGCCTCGTTTCTCAAATTATAACCACAAGGACATTGGCCACCGTACAATGCCCATGGGAGTTTTTCCCCTCAGGTCCCTCTTGTGCTTTTAACCTGGAGATATTCCTAAACATGCTTTCCTGAAAGATTCTTTGTAATGGAAGATTCGCAGGGAAGTCAGAGGCATTCCACATCTGTTTGCACTTTTGTAGCCCAGGCACAGAAAATAAAAAGCAAAACAAAACAAAAGAGCCTGAAGGATCATCTTCACATTCCAAAGAGATGTAAAATCTCGAGGAAGTGAGCGTCCTGATCAGTATGTAAGTGTGTGTGTTTAATATATTCATTTATATATAAATACATATATTTAAACTGGGGGAAATAACCGAGATTTTTAACAATTCATTTTTATATAAAAATTTGATCTAATGAAATTCCTATCTTTAAGTTTAAATTCTTCTGGAATACATTTTCTTTGTGGTTATTTGCAAGAAGGGCATTCAGAATATTGAGGATAAAATCTGGATAACTTGAGGGAGAATCGAGGGTTTAAAGCTTTTATGTGTATTTGTTAGAGGGTATTTAAGCAAAATGAATAAAATATGAGCTTCTAAATCATAAAGAAATGGTTTACATACACCCTTCCCCTTAGTACTTGTATCACCTTGAGTTGAAATTTCCTTATTTGCAAAACGGACACTATAGTATAATATACCTGATAAGGTCATACTGTAGATGAAATGGTTGTTAAATGAAAAATATTTACTGAAGTGCCTAGAATATATTATTACTAAGTATTTGGTGTCTAAACATTTTAGTCTCACTATATCACATAGTTAAGACCTTAACTTTCTATTTCACATTTTTTCCTTTATTATGGATGTAATTTTTTTTAAAATTTATGTATTTGTCTCTTGAGAGGAGGGACAGAGAGAAAGAAGAAGAGAGAGAATCCTAAGCAGGCTCCACACTGTCAGCACAGAACCCTACACAGGGCTCAAACCCATGAACTGTGAGATCATGAACCGAACCAAAATCAAAAGTCAGACGCTTAACCAACTGAGCCACCCAGGTGCACCCATGGATGTGATAAATAGTTTTTAAAAGCCAGAAAATCCATGCCAGGTTTCTTTGATCAATGTTTACACTATCCACAGACTCTCATGTCCCTTTAGTCATAAATTCATCTTCAAATCACCTAATGAAAAATTTTCCCCCCTTTCAACCTATAGTGTTCTTTGCAAACATTTCCTCACAGAGATTTTCCTCAAGTAACTTAAAGTTTAAAGAGAGATTCTTGAAAGAAATTCTTCAAATAAAAGGTATGTAAAATATGGACTCAAAATTCTTTACTCCAAAGAGTACTCCTATTCATTTAAGCATACATATGGTGGTATTTATGTGTGTGTGTGTGTGTGTGGTGTTGTGTGTGTGTATTCTGCTTTGAAGACTGTTTTTCTATATGGGACCTGTGTTTCTTCCCAACTGATGTCCAATCATTTGTACTCTAAGTAATACAGAACCAAATGTTGAGAGATGTTGAGTCTTGCACAAGAATGCAAGTTGAGTCTTGTTCAGAACACATTCTAAACCAAGAGCTGAACTTGGTACATGTTCATTCTAACGTTTTATGAAAAAAATTATCTGCAGATTCATTTATGCCTTTAAACTGATCATATTCTTCCACAAACAAGGGTTAGGTTTGGATATTCTCAATTTATACAAAAATAAATATTTTATGAAGCTCTGTTGTTTTGAATGCAGAACAAATAAATACCAACATTGGTTTTTTCCCTTGTATTTAATGTATGTCTGACATGAGTTCTTCAACCCATCCCATTGTGGCCAAATAAAAAGTCCACAGGTAAATCCATTGAGCTAATGAAAAATGATGATATCTACTTTTATACAACAGTTTGCTCCTCTCTAAACATTTTTGGGACTTGACACTAGAACCACAAAGCCTTCTATTGTATATTCTTAAATGAACTTCATTTTGCTCTTGGCATAAGACAAATGGATCCAGGTTTTTAAATTCCACTTACCAGCTGAAGAAGTAGGATCAGGGAGAAGGAATTGCTCAGTGTGAACGAGAAAAAGTGACAACACATGGGAGCCTGGATGCTCACTTCATGATCACCAGATGAGGATCTGTCCACTACATCATATTGTTCCCCCTCTGGTACCATTAAAATAATCATAGATATTGATAGTGTTAATAGTCTTCTGGTAAATCATGATTTTGCTGGGGGAGGATGCTTGGTGATGGGTAAAAAGTGATGTTTCAACGTATTCAACTCTTCTCCTGGGTCTACTATATCTAGAAGGTTGCACTGGTCTAAACACATCGTTAAATATGCAAGACATTCTTGGGTCAAACAGAGTTCTTCAATATGTAACAGAAAACAACTACCTCTCCGCAGTATTTCTAACATGTTAACAGCAACCTCTAATATGTGTCTTTAGAATGATTAGGAAAAAGAGATAGCTTTTATATAAACTGTGTTCCCATTTTCAGATGCCCAAATTGTGTTTTCAATTCCCTATTCTCTGAATTTCCATGTTCTAAATATTTTTTTAAAACCATTTAAATTTTTTTAACGTTTATTTATTTTTAAGACATAGAGACAGAGTGTGAGCAGGCGAAGGGCAGAGAGAGAGGGAGACACAGAATCCGAAGCAGGCTCCAGGTTCTGAGCCATCAGCACAGAGCCTGACGCGGGGCTTGAACTCACAGACCACGAGATCATGACCTGAGCTGAAGTCCACCGCTTAACCGACTGAGCCACCAAGGTGCCCTCCATGTTCTAAATCTTGACCAAACCTGTGAAAAAGGAGAATCTCCGAAGCTATTATGAACTAATTAAGGATATTTTTCTGCTCTGATTAAGAGTCTTGATTTTGTTCTTATTTCAGGAATATATATTTAGTTTCACTGGATACACAAAATCTTTGGGTGTGATTGGGGCATTATATATAAATTGTATATAGCATAGAGAAGGGGAGGGACTTGTTTAAAGTTATACAGGTAGTAAATGGCAGAGATAGAATAAACCCGTATCTTTTAAGGAGTGGAAGGCAGTTGGAAGTCCATTTGCTCAGTGGGCGATGTGGCATAGATTTTAACAGCATGGAAATGGCGTCTGAAACAGGTTCGCATCTTTGGTTGCTACATTATACCTCAATGATTTGGTGGGATTAACTGAACACACCCCTTTTTTCTGTTTCTACCTATGTAAAATGAGTATCAGTACAGTAACCTTGGGCTGTTATGAATTAAATAAATGCAAAATGTTTACAATAGTTTCAAACATAAAATATGCTTTCGTTAAATATCATTCAAATTCCTACTGGTACAGCCACTCTGGAAAACACTATGGAGGTTTTTCAAAAAGTTAGAAATAGAACTACTAACAACTTAGCAATTGCCCTACTAAATATTTAGCCTAAGGATACAAAAATAGAGTCAAAGGGACACATGCATCCTGATGTTTATAGCAGCTTTATTAACAATAGCCAAATTATGGAAAGAGTCCAAATGTCCATTGGCTGATGAATAGATAAAGAAGATGTGATGTGTGTGTATATATAATATATATATATATAATACACACATTGCAATGACATGGATGGAACTAGAGAGTACTGTCCTAAGCAAAATAAGTCAGTCTGAGAAAAATACCATATGATTTCATTCATATGTGGAATTTAAGAACAAAACAAATGAACATAAGGGACGCAAATCAGGAAGAAGACTCTTGATGGTAGAGAACAGACTGATGGTTCCTGGAGGGGAGGTGGGCGGGGATGGGTTAAATGGGTGATGGGTGTTAAGGAGGGCAATGTGATGAGCACCAGGTGTGTACATAAGTGATGAATGAGTACATTCTACATTTGAAACTAAAATTGCACTGTATGTTAACTAAATGTAATGTAAATAAAACTTTGAATAAAGAAAAAAAATCATTTGAAATATAATGATGTCCTTAACCTGAAAGAATTTCAAGATTGAGTATGTGACAAATTCTATAACCTACATCTTTTTTCAATGTATTAATACTCCAAAACTTAAAATGTGGTGTTGAAAATGTCATATGTTCTGTATCATTTCAGATGAATTAACTTTCTGTTTGAACTTGGACTCACCTCAACCCCATGGAAATTCAGAACAATGTCACAGAATTTGTTTTCACGGGTCTGTGGGGAAATAAGCAAGTAGCTACTGTTCTTTTTCTTGTTCCTGCTCTGCTACCTGGCCATCTTAATGGGCAACTTCATCATCTTACTCACCATCACCTGCAGCCATCTAATTGAACAGCCGATGTACTACTTTCTCTGCCACCTTTCCTTCATGGATCTGCTACACCTCCACCGTGGTCCCCAGGCTACTCAGGGACTTGGGTGCAGCAAGAAAAAACATTTCCTATAACAACTGTATGACCCAGCTCTTCACTGCCCACTTGCTGGCGGGTGTGGAGATATTCATCTTGGTGTCCATGGCTTGTGACCGCTATGTTGCCATTGTCAAGCCCCTGCACTACATGGTCATCATGAACCGACAGAGGTGTCACGTGTTGATCTGCATGGCCTGGGGTGTGGGTTTTTGGCACTCCATTGCTCTACTGCTGGTACTACTCAATTTGCCTTTCTGTGGTCCTAATCGGATAGATCACTACATATGTGATGTGAAGCCTCTTTTGAAACTGGTGTGCAAAGACATTCGTGTTGTTAATATCTTAATGATTGCAAACTCGGGGATGGTGGTTGTTACTGTGTTTCTCATCCTGCTGGCTTCTTACATTCTAATGTTATATAATCTTAGGACCCATTCCTCCGCAGGGCGACGCAAAGCTCTCTCCACCTGCAGCTCTCACATAATGGTGGTAGTGTTATTCTTTGTGCCCTGTATCTATATTTATGTTCTACCTGCGGGGAGTGAGAACAAGGATAAAGAAATCTCTGTATTTTACACTGTCATTGCCCCCATGCTGAATCCTCTCATCTATACCCTGAGAAACATGGAGATGAAAGTCGCCATGCAGAAGCTGTGGTCTAAAATGGCACATTCAAATTTCAAGTAAAGGTGATACTAACTGCACTTCTTACCCTGTGCCCACAGAACATTTATCATTTGAGACGTTATAGAAAACATATAGCTTTCTTTAAAGGGAAGTTCACCAAATGACCTCTAACATAAAAGAGCCAAAGAAGCAAGTGACTGTAGTATTCAGATTGCAGTCTGCACTCTAAAGTCTCCAGCTAGTTCCAGATATGGTTGCATGGGTTTGAGGAATGCTAGAAATGCCTTTCTAAAGCACATGCTTAATCATATCATTAATCTCTCCAAAAATGTATATGGAACCCTATTTTCCTTGCGATAAAGTCCAAACTTCTCACTTGTTTACCAAAATTCGTCTTTGCTGAATTTGCTAATTTCAGAAGTCACTACATTGGTAGAAAACACGGCGTTATGATGACAGGTTTTGGGAACAGGGAGAAGCTGGGTGATTACTGATTCTGGTATGTTTTTATCTCCATGTCTTGACAATTTGCTTTAATTATACATAAATCCCCTTTTTATGGTTATCTATGAATGTGTCATATTGTCCTTTATAAAGTCGTAATGTTACTTTGGCTCACATACGGGAAGATTTAGCAGGGCGTATGGCTCCTGGAAACATGTTGCATATTTTGCCTCTTCACCCACCTTGTTTTTCACTTGTTTCCCTTTGCTTGGATGCTTTTGACCAGCGGCATAGGACTTCTCTACATCCTCCAAACATACTCTAAAGTCTATCAGCTCTATGACCATTCCTTCTCTCTTCTCTGCTTATAATGTTGTCCCAGTATGCGTTAGTGTTCACGTCTTACATATAAGTCACACTCCTGATGTTTTCTTATTCTAGAAGATTTTGCTGACTCGTGGATAGACCAGAAGTATTTCTGATTTCTTCTCTCTTTTTTTTTTTTTTTTTGTTGTTGTTGTTGCTGTGAAACTGTACATTCACTCCTTTGAAAACATTCCTGTGCCCCGGATTAGTGTTCCTTCTTATGTGTTTTTCTAGTTAAATTGAGCCAATTCAAAGAAGTACTATATCTTCATTTTTTAAATCTTTCTTTTGTAGCAATGAACCCATGTAAATTAATGTCTTCAAAAATACCTGGAATCTCAGTTTTGTAAATAAGCTCATGTTCCCTTAAAACAAAAGGTTTTAGAAGGGGATTAGAAAAGAAGGATAAATAGAATAAAATCAATTTTCAGCAGAGAACTGAGACAAATGCAGGGATTGGGGTTGTAAATGAGTCACTTGTACACATCTCTAAGGAGTATCCTGGTGTGATTTTGTGTTATGGGTAGAGATATGAGCAACTATCTCCTTCTGTGTATTGACACAAGCCAGCATGAGTGAAGCTTCATCCACAAAATGCATTTATTGAAATGGACAACTAGTAAAACACTGAGTTCTGATATCCATCATTCTGACATACTAGAATCTCCTATTTCCTCTGGGTTACTCTACTTTGAAAGCAGATTGTTTCTTCTTGTATCTTTCCTTTTCTTCTGTCCTCCATTCCCCAACCATCTATTTCATTAGTATTAGTCCCCGACAACAAGTAACTTGGGTTCCAGTCCTGATATGGCAGGTCATTAATCGTATTGATCTATCTACACTACTCATGTGTGTTACTCTGGATAATGATGCATATTGGACTGTACGGCATGTGTTTGGTTCTGTTTGTCTTTCCCCAAGTCCGATTTTTCTGAAGCTACTATGAAAGGACATTTCCAAAATGGAGCAAGCAAGCCTACTTAAGAGAGTCTGTTTTTAAAAACAGGATCAGGAGGCCATAAGTAAAGAATAATTTATGCACATCCTAATTGAAGATACCATGAAGATTTTTAAACTTTTCAGACAGCTGCAAGCCTTCAGTCTGGACTTAACTTCCTCCTCCCTCATGACCCCTGAATCATCAGCATTCTTTCTTCTAAAGGTTGTCCAATCCTTCATTTGCATATTAATCCAACCAATCCCAGTGACCCTAATTATAATCTCTGTTTTGCATAGAGGATCTGAATGAGAATTACACTCATAGACTTTTGCCTATATAACTCTGCCTTTCTGTCTTCCTGGGAACACAATTTAGGTTCCCACCAGAATCTCTGGGATTCCACAGTTTGCAATTCTTTAAAAATATTTTAATGTTGTTTATTTATTTTTGAGAAAGAGAGAGACAGACAGACAGACAGAGCATAAGTGGAGGAGGGGCAGAGAGAGAAAGAGATACAGAATCTGAAGCAGGCTCCAGGCTCTGAGCTGTCTGCATAGAGCCCCACGTGGGGCTTGAACTCATGAACCGTGAGATCATGACCTGAGCTGAAGTCAGATGTTTAACTAACTGAGCCACTCAGGCGCCCCCCAAAATTGCAATACTAATTGCCCAAATAAATGTTTGTATGTTTTAATTTGCAGTGAATTTTTTCTTAGTCAACACTAGCCTAATGCTATTCCATGTGATATTATTTTTCGTCAGAAAGTATGATGAACACAAGGCAGGCATTGTTTCTGAATTGCTCTGTCTGAATAGAACATTGTGGAGCCTCCAGAGAAACTGCTGGACACAGGCTAAGACAAAGATAAGAAGTAAAGGAGCACCTGGGTAGCTTTCTCGGTTAAGCATCCAACCCATGATTTTGGCTCAGGTCATGATCTCATGGTCCTGAGATCAAGCCTCACTTTAGGCTCTGCATTAGTCCTGGAGATTCTTTAAGATTCTCTCTCCCTCTCCCTCTGTCCAGCCCCCACATCCCCACTCCCCCTCACTCTCTCTTTCTTTAAAAAACAAACAAACAGTTCTGTGCTGGTGGCTCAGAGCCTGGAGCCTGCTTCAGATTCTGTATCTCCCTCTCTCTCTCTGCCCTTCCCCTGCTCACGCTCTGTCTCTATGTCTCTGAAAAATAAATAAACGTTAAAAAAAAACTTAAAAAAAAAAAAACAAACAAGCAAAAAAGGTAAGATGTAAAGTTATATCCAGAAAACACCCCCAGGCTCCAGGGTCAGTCCCATGGAGAACAACACAGAGACCTTTGGTGAAGGTGTGGTCAGAAATGCCTCTGGGAATACAATTTCTTATGACTTTCAAAGACCTATAAATTCTTGTGTTGTCATATGTTATATTCTGCTCTTCCAAATCAACTTTGCTTTAGGGACAGGCATAAAATAAATGACTTCTAAAACTTAAAATGTATGTTTGTTTTTGGAAGAATTTCAAAATACTTAATTTTTCTTTTTCTTTTTCTTTTTGTAGTCTGATGATCTACTTCTTACATCCTGATGATTAATGAATATTTAAACTCCGCTCCTCTTGCAAGTGTATAAAATGTACTAAGACATGCTGAGACTCTCAACATAATTTTAAAGAATTGACCTACACATGTTTGAATGATTGGTTTATAAATCTCTGTCTTTTATTTCAGCTTTAGATACTGGGGAAGAATCCGCAGAGTGAGTACCTCAGGAGGGAGCTCTCCTGATTTGACTTAAAACTAATCTTACAGCCACTGAGATCTAAGGATCAGTGAATTAGCCACGCCACTTTCTTTGGAGAATGCTCCAACTGCTTTGATGTGGTTATACACGATTTAAATGTATTCCATTTAATTTCATTCTTACACTGTATTTTCTGTAGCAGCATAAGATAATTTGATTACTATAAAAATACTGTAGCTAACTTTAGTCTTATTGCACATTATTCACAAGCAGGATTCCACTTGAGAACAAGAAGAGTTGAGTTGAAGTTAATGAAATCTTCAAGTTTTAGTGAAATTTATTGAGTCCTTTTTTGGTGTTTTATATTTTCCTCCGTGTTCTCATGAAAGAATAACCCACGTTTTATGATTTCATATCCCAGTGATGAGTAATTTTCTAATTTCAAACAATTTGCTACCTATCATGGGCTACATTTATTTGATTAAATTAAGCTAACTTTATAGTAGACCGTATTCTGATATCATTGGGTGATATCATTGGGAGGAAATCTGAACTTACAGTGGAAACTCTATGTTAAGAGCAATAATTCTTATTGTTTTAATAGCACAATCAAAACACAATGCAGCATTTTAATGTAATGCAACCAAAGAATAAAGTAATAATTTGTATTTTTATAGTGCAGGGAAATTGCAGGCTAGTGGTTAGTTTTAAGAAATGACCAAAGACCAGAAACTTTAATTTTGATGGAGTTCGATTTACCAATTTTATCCTTAATGGACTGTGTTTTTTGGGTAATATCTAAAAAAAATCATTGCCTAGCCCATTCAGATTTATATATTACATACTTTTCTCTATATATATATACTTTGATTAAAAGTTTTAAAGTAAAAAAAAAAGAAATGACGAAAGACAACCAATTGTTTAGAATAATTTTATTTCTTTATACTGAAAGCTTGTTCCAAGTTTAAATTTATCATGGTCATCCTCATTAACATATGTTGTGATATTTTCAGGTTTTTTGTTTCCTTGTTAGATTGGCTATATATGTATGCATGGCAATTACAGAGACAGCTCACTCAAAAAAAGAGAAAAAGTAAAATGAAGATAATGTGTGGTTTTGAACCATATATGACACTGGGGTATTTCATATTATTTTTTTATTCCTCATATATTTTTGAATTATATAACAGTTTATTGATTCTATAAATGTGGGCCATGAAGCTTTAAGAGGTTAGCAATACCTTCAATGTTCATAAATGATATGGAAGGAGAGAAAGTTAATTCTGTTTTCTGAGTTCTTATTAAAAGTTATTGGCCTATTAGAAAAGAAGACATTAATGAAGTTAGTGAGAAAAATGTTTGGATACTGTCTTTACTTAAATGGGGTGATTGACTTCTTGCAGAACATGGGGCAGATTGCCCAGATTTTAAACTCTAAGCTTCAATTCTAAATAACTATAGTTAAAGTGAAATAAGGTAAATATAAGGACATATTTTACTTAATATTGTAGAATTATTTAGGTAATTGGCTTTCTTTTTATGTTCAGATTATTACTCCTATAGAAACACAACTTGAATCCAAACAGTTCACCATTCAGTGATTATACTTCTCCATGTTCCTACATCTTTCTTGTTCCATGATTGTAACCACCTTTGGAGGGAGTACATAATATGCCTTCCTCTCATCACTTCTGATTTCGATTATTTGACAAACCGTGAAGATGTGGTCAAGAATATATTATGTGTTTCAATGACAATAATTCTCTCACTGGACTGCACTCACATGTCCCTTTTACTTCAGCTAACAGCAGTGATTATAATAGCATTTTCCCCAGATTTCAGGATGAGAGATTCAGAGCTATTGTGGATGACACATCTGTGATAATCTAGAAAATGAGCCAAAATCCTATGTGGAGGAATACACATTTTGCTAAAACTATGTAAAATTATATCAAAATGATTTGGAATCAAGAATGCTGGATCACATATTTATATCCCCCCAAATATTCATAAACACAGATTAGATGATTGGTACTCTCTCACCTTGCATACTTTTAAAAAAGAGATGAGATTCAGAGAGTTTCCCCTCACTGCTGGCCTCCAGGACGCTCCATTTCCTTGCTCTGCTCACAAGTGTGGGATACAGCCCCTGACTGAGTGGGAATCAGGGTATCTGTCCTCCAAAGGATATTTCTTTCTGGTGTTAATAAGTTACTTAGATTATTTGATCTGAGTCTCTTTTATTGAAAATCAAGGGTTTGGATATGTGAAGTGATACCCACTTTAAGTTGTTTATCAACCCATTCATCCAACAATTAACTTTAAGTCAATTTGTTTTAGGCAAACACATCTATCTGTAAAGTAAACAGTATGCCATCTCCTAAATTAGGGATCAGCATTAGCTGTAAAAAGGTAAGGAGAAAATCGATCAATAAATCATAAAAGTACTAACCTCTATTTAAGAACTGTTCACTGCTGATCACTATGAAACTGATAATCATTTTTGGTTTGTTAAGAACAATATAGAGGTTAGAAAGCCTTATAGCAATAGTAAGTCACAGTGGGAACAGATTGAGTCTTTTTCTTCTTGATGAAATGAGATTGAGTGATAATTTAAAATAGAATTTGTTTCTTATAGTATAGACCATTTTAAATGCTACACCAATTACCTATTCATCATCTAAACTCATCTTAAAGACAAAAGTTTGAATTTGTGAGTCATGGGATTTGATGACTTCTAAATAATTTTACTACAGTAGTATTTGGCGGTTTTTAAAAAATGCTATTATTTTTATTTATTTATTTATTTATTTATTTATTTATTTATTTATTTTTGAGAAAGAGAAAGACAGCAAGCAGGAAAAGGCAGAGAGAGAGGGCACAGAGGATCTGAAGTGGGCTCTATGCTGACAGCAGAGAGCCAGACGCGCAGCTCACACTCGTGAACCGTGAGATCATGACCTGAGCCAAAGTCAGACACTTAACCAACTGAGCCACCCAGGTGCCCCTAAGGTCTCTGTTTTTGAAATATTCATCCAGGGTGCCCAGATAAGGTTGCTACATTGGGTCAGACAAAGGTGGAAAGTGTGAAAGGGTGTTTGCATCTCATTGAGTCTCAGTTATCCCTCAACCCCGGAGAGAACAACTCCTGGAGCGCATCCTCTCCATCCCACACACTATCTCCCTCTGCATCAATGGTCTCTCAAGATTGCCAAGAGATGCAAGTTTGTGCGTGTTCGATCCATTCATTAATGCAACATCTAGTTGTGAGTGTTGAAACAAATCCCTCTTGGAGTCCATTCTGTTTGATCTTCTTTTTGGATTTTATTGCCTAGAGTGTGTATCAAATATTGCAATTCCTAGGAAAAGTCATGAAATCTGAAAAACGCAAATATGCTTGGGCAATTTCTTTTTATCTTTCATTTATCACTTGCCATCACAAATTTCAATTAATTTTAACCATTTTAATTAGTTTAACTTGTAAAATGTAAATGGGATAAATGAATAAATTGGCTTTATTTCTACAACTTGAATCCATTGACAGTCTATTGGCTGCATAGTTTTCAACCATTCTTTGCTTTAATGTGCCTAAAACTATTTTAGTATAAAATGTCAATTGGTGTGTTTGTTGACAGAGGCAAGGAAAATCATCCTTTAAACAAATTAAACAGTTCAAGATGATATATTTTTTTCGTTTTTTTTCTTTTCAAGATTTTTATTTAGATTCCAATTAGTTAACATACAGTGTAATGTTAGTTTCAGGAGTAGGATCTAGTAATTCATCATTCATATACGACACCCGGTGCTCATCACAACAAGTGCCTTCCTTAGTCCCCATATGTGGAATTTAAGAAACAAAACAGATGAACATAGGGGAGCAAAAAGAGAGAAAACCAAGAAACAGACTCAACTATAGAGAAAAAACTGACATATTTTTAATAAATATTCATTCCCAAGGATACTCCCAAATCAAACAGGAAATTTGTCCAGACCATTCAGGAAGGGAAAAAAAAAAAGTTGACCCTATGGATAAGAACATGCATTTTAAACTGTGCACAAAAATTTTTTAAAGGACGTAAATTATACTCTTTTTGCTATCTAATTTATACAATTAACAATAGTTAATTTCTTTATCTTCAAATGAACATTTAAATGTTCCATAGTCATTATTGTTAATGTTGAAAAGTTAACATCATTTTTCCCATTATAGAATTATTTACAATAGATTTCTGAAATAAGGGAAATAGGGGTGCTTAGATGGCTCAGTTGCTTATGTGTCTGGCTTTAGCTCAGGTCATGATCTCATGGTTTGTGAGTTCAAGGCCTGCATTGGGCTCTGTGCTGACACAGTATGGAGTCGGCCTCAGATTCTGTGCTCCCTCCCTCTCTCTGCCCCTCCCCTGCTTGTGCTCTCTCCTTCTCTCTCTCAGAAATATTAAATGAATAAACAAAATAATATAATAAATAAGAAGCATAAATCTATGTATTAGGAATAATTAATCTGACTTATTCAATGAGGTCAATTTACTTTTTGGTAAATTTTAATTACTGTTGCCATGCAGCTAATTTTTTTTATCAAGATTCATATTTTCTTTCTTTCAGATATTTAACCCATTTGTTTATAATATACACCGGTCTGAAACAGATGGAGAGTCAGAGGAATGTCTCAGAATTCATTCTTTTGGGACTTTCGTATGACCATTACACGCAAATATTTTGCTTCGTGCTCTTCCTATTCTGTTATGCTACTCTCTTGGTAGGAAACCTTCTGATCCTCATCTCCATTCGATGCAGCCCTCTTTTCCACCAACCAATGTACTATTTCCTCAGCCACTTATCCTATATGGACATCTGCTACACCTCTAGCATTACACCCAAATTCATTGCTGACCTCCTGGTGGAAAGAAAAGCCATCTCCTATGGTAACTGTATGTTACAGGTCTTTACCATGCACTTCTTCGGAATGATTGAAGTCTTAATCCTCACAGTCATGGCCTTTGATCGCTACGCTGCCATCTGCAAGCCTCTCCACTACATGCTTGTCATGAACAGGACAAGGTGCAATCTCCTAGTCTTGGCTGCTTGGGCTGGTGGGGCTGTCCACTCCTTTCCTCAATTTTGTCTGGTAATCAGGTTGCCCTTCTGTGGTCCTAATGAGATTGATCACTATTTTTGTGATATTTTTCCTTTGCTAAAAGTTGCCTGTACTGATACCTATGTTACCGGTGTCCTTTTGGTTGCCAATTCAGGAATGGTTCCCTTAGGGACATTTGTGGTCTTATTTTTTTCTTATGTCATTATATTACTCACTTTAAGAAATCACTCAGCTGAGGGAAGACGCAAAGCCCTCTCTACCTGTGGGTCTCATATCACTGTGATAGTTTTATTTTTTGGGCCTTCGATCTTTGCCTACCTTCGACCTCCGACCACGTTCCCTGAGGATAAAGTATTTGCTCTATTTTACACCATCATCGCTCCGATGTTCAATCCCTTAATCTACACTCTGAGGAACTCAGAGATGAAAAATGCTATGAGAAAAGTCTGGTGTCAAACATCAGAGCTCAATATCTTTTTAACAAAACAGAGGGGGTGCTGGATGTGGATAGCAGGGAAAGGAAACCATCTCATAGAGTAATTTTTCAACTGGTATCATTTTATGAGTGACAGAAGTAGGACTTGAAGTTTAATAGTAACTACAAAGAAATATTAATTCATCCATACAAAATATAAGCTTAAAGCTTAGTTCATTTCGCAGGCTTTGAAATGGTATGAACAGGTTGACATGCACAAAATCAGTTATATGCATAAGACGATGTTATACGAGCTGAGAATTGTATGTGAAAAAGAAAATTGTAGAAATAATGGATTAGAAAATTCATGTTTGGTGGCTCGACTACATGATGAGGCATTCTGTATGGCAAAGGGGCAGTTAAATTCCATGATTTTAAGACCAAGTTTTGGCTTATGACAGGATCTTCACCTAAATGAACTCGAGAGGTATGTAGAAATTAATTACATAGCAAGAAGTATACATAATAAAATCTGATTTAAAGTGATTCTGTGGTTTTAACTCTCTGGACTTCACATTGGAAATAAAAATAAACTGGCAAAGGGGTACCTGGGTGGTGCAGTCGGTTGAGTGACTGACGTGGTCCCAGATCTGGCTGTGGTCTTACCCTTTGTGGGTTTGGGCCCTGTGTTGGGCTCTGGGGTGGTTGGTGTGGAGCCTGCTGGAGATTCTGTCTCTTCTGTCTGCCACCTACCCTGCTACTGTGCTCACTATCTCTCATTCTCTCTCTCAAAATTAATAAATAATTTTTTAATAATAAAAAAATAAACTAGTAAAGATAGAGTGAAATCAATTATTCAAGATATTAAAAACACACTCACTGCTTTTCTACATATTGGTCCATTAAAAACATCCATAAAGGAACTGAATCATAAAATGCCAGAAATTAGTAGGAATGGCACTGTTCATTGGGTCCAGAGTCTTTATTATTTACAGAAGAAATGAATTCAAACAAACTTCAATCCAAACACCCTGTGATACAAATCACGGAAATGAGTGGACATGACAAATCATCTTTGTAAATAACATGACGAGGAGAGCTTGAAAATATTCTCTAGAAGATATCTGAAACAAATTTGATGAAATGTGTTTATTTTTACCTCTAATAAGATGCAAAAATAAATGCTTTCTTTAAAAACAAGAAATATCATAAAGATGGAAGATATTGTGTAACCAGATTATATAAATAGAATGATAATGAAAATACATGAAGACTTTTAGTTCACGTAGATGCAATACTAAAATTACATGGATTATAAAGACCTTATATACAGAAGGATAGAAGAGAAAAGAAGTTTATGAGGGAGATGTAATTCAATAGAGTTTTTATACCAGAGAGGAATTGGACAGATAATCAGTTTGTCAAGTTACTAATAAAACAAAAGTATTGCCACATTTAAAAGTTCAAACTCTACCTTTTATTTAATGTATTTTTTTTTTAAACCAATTTGCTCAACTTACCTTTCTGGGGTCCTAATTAGATAGATCACTACATATGTGATGTGAAGCCCCTTTTGAAACAGGTATGCAAAAATATTTGTGTTAGTGTCTTCGTGATTGCTAATTCAGGCATGTGGGTGGCAGCCTTTTTTGTTGCCCTGGTGGCTTCTTACACACTCATATGATTGAATCCTAGGGCCCACTCCTCTGCAGGGTAAGGCAAAGCTCTACCTGCAACTTTCACATAATGGCGGTAGTTTTATTCTTTGTCCCCTTTATCTCTATTGATGCTCTACCTGTGGGGAGTGAGAAGAAAGATAAGGAAATCTTTCTGTTTCACGTGGTAATTGCCTCCATGCTGAATCCTCTCATCTCTACCCTGAGAAACATGGGGATGAAAAGCACCATGTTGAAGGCTTGGTCTAAAATGGCCCAGTCAGAATTCGTGTATATGAGTGATATTTATTGTACTTTTGATCCTGTGTACCAAAGCCATTTATCATTTGAGATGTTGTAGATAGTATACAAGCTTTGTTTGGACACTTGGGCTAAATTACCTGAGACTGATGTCAAGGAATCAAGTTCCTGTGGATCAGATTACAATCTGCACCTTAAAAGATCCAACTCGTTCCTTGTGTGACCACTTGCATGTGAGGAAGCTAGAAATGTCCTGAAGCACATCTCTGATCCTATCACTCCCTTGCCAAAAATTTGCGAGGAATCCTATCTTCCTTGGAATAAAATCCAACCTTCTGCTTGTTTGTCAGAAATCTTCCATAAATTATTTGAGTCTAATTTGCCAATCTCAGAAGTCACTCCATTGGCAGAAAGTGTGGTGTTACAATGATAAGCTTTAGGGTCAAGGAGATCTTGGTGATTACTGGCAGTTAGCTTTTATCTCTGAGTCTTGGCAATTTGGTTTAATTATATTAGTCTCTCTTTTAAAAAAGATATTGTACTTCATAAAGATGTAATATTACTTTGGTTAACATATGTGAAGTTTTAGCATGGCACATAGTTACCAGAAACTCATGGTGTTATATTTCTTCTGTTTGCTTTTCTCTCCGTGTATCCCTATGCCCAGAGACTTTCATCCAGCTACACTGGGCCCACCTCTATTTTCCAAACATACTCCAGAATCTATCAGCCCTGTGGCTTTATTTCAGCTATTCTTCTGCTTCAGATTCCCTACCCCACACTCGAGGGTCCATGTCTTACGTATAATTCACACTCGTGATGTCATGTTATTTAGGAAGACTAGATGTATGGATGTAATATGAATGTTATATGAAATATAAAGATAAAAGACATATGGAATAAAACATAGAATGTCTTTGTGACCTTAAATTGGAGAAAAATTTTTTCTAAATATGTGGAGCAAAAGCGTCCATAAAAAAAAGACGATTTGCACTTCACCAAAATTAACACTATGCAGGAGAACTAGTATATAAACAGAAATGAATGAAATAGTGGAAGATGTAAATGCAACTAGTAGCTGTCTCTGAGGGTGTGTAGAGGTCAAGGTGAGAGATGTGACCAGCTATTTACTCTGTAGACTGGTACAGGCTAGCTCTTGAGTACAGCTTGATCGACACTGGGTAGAACATTGAAGTAAACTAGCTGTAATCACTGGGTTCTAATGTCCTTTATATTTTAGTTCTAGAATCTTTCATTTATTC